>PVKP010020950.1:0-39942 GCA_004027715.1 Plecturocebus donacophilus
GAGGTTGCAGTCAGCCAAGATCATGCTACTGCACTCCAACCTGCGCAACAAAGTGAGACTGTCTAAAAAAAAAAAAAAAAGCAAAGAAATTTAACACAGATGTAATATAGAGGATCTTATAATTTCAAATACTAAAGGTGGTTCAATAAAATTGTAAAAAACCTTTTTAAAGTCACTTTTAAAATCAATGTAGTCAGTGTTTACACTGGTGAGTAATCTGGAATAGTTTTTCCACTTATAGCATTATATATGGATTTGAAGTGCTCTAACTCTTATCAATACTGGAACAAATTTCATATGCCTCTGACATGCTATCCAAGAACCTAATATCACTACTGTAATATTTCCCTGTCAAATATGAGTAACTTTAATCCCATACTGAAGATCATTCTGCAAAATAAATGGCCTGTTCAAAAATGTCTAGTCACAAAAGAAAAGACACACTCAGAAACTGTTCCAGATTAATGTGAATGAATAGAGACATGACAATAAATGGCAATGTTTGATCCTGGACTGGACCCAGGACTGGAAAAAGAGAAGATAGTTATAAAAGGCATTTTTGGAAAGATCAGCATTTGACTGGACGCTGTGGATTAAATGATAGTGTTGGGTCAATGTTGTATACCCTAATTTTGATCATTATATAATAATTACGTAAAGGTAGGAAGGTCACTGAAACATTTAGGGGTAAAAAGGCATGATGTCTACAACTTATTCCCAACTTACCATCTGAGAAAAGAACAAATACATATTATTTTATGTGCATTAAATGGTATGAATAGACAGATAAACTGATAAGATATGATAAAGCAAATGGAGGAAAATGGTGACCTTTGAAGAATGTGGCCAAAGGGTGTGAACAGGGATCCATGCACTCATCTCGTAAGTTTTCCACGTGTTTGATAGAACATTAAAAATAAAAGGTGCCCCCCAAAAGGATCTATCTCAAACAACTCAGATGCAACTAAGCTCTACAAAACTCTTCAATCAAAAATGACTACAGTAATATTCAGACACAGATGCTGCGTGTGAAATGTTTGAAAAAAAATGGGATGGAATGTAAAAGTGAGAAACAGTATATCTATACTAAAATATTATTTTATATAAAATGTAAGGTGGCTGGGCATGGTGGCTCACACCTGTAATCTCAGCACTTTGCGGGGGCTGAGGCAGGCAGATCACTTGAGGTCAGGAGTTCGAGACCAGCCTGGCCAACATGGCATAATCCCATCTCTACTAAAAATATGAAAATTAGCCAGGCGTGGTGGTGGGTGCCTGTAATCTCAGCTACTCAGGAGTAGCTGAGGCAAGAGAATTGCTTGAACTTGAGAGGTTGGAGTTTGCAGTGAGCTGAGCATGCCGCTGCACTCCAGCCTGGGCAACAGAGTGAGAATTCATCTCAAAAAAACAGTGAGATGTATGTCTAACTAAATAAGTTAGAATCATTAATAGACACGGTGATTTTACCTACATCTCAGAACTTTATATATTCAAGTTGTTCCAAATTCTTTTTTAAAAAATCTTTTCTTTGGGAAAATGAGGGTATTTTCTTCTATTTTAGCATACATGGTTAATAGACTAGGCACATGATTTAAAATATTTTTTAATTCTTAAAGGCCTACATGAATATATACTGTTTCATTTTTTTCTTTGTTAAGCGAATTAATTCTGATATGTTTCATTCAATGGCAGAGAACTCCCACGAAGGGGTTCCCTTTTACCCCTTTGCTCCTGCTATGGTCATTCCAATATGGTGATCAAATGACCCAGCAAGGCTGACAGAGGCCAGAGGCTAACTGTACTTCGAGTCAGGCCACCGTGCACTTGATAGGTCACCCACGCTTAGCCCTGCCCGGCAGTCCCCAGCATGCTACCCTTGACCATGGCATGCCCATGGCTGCTCACCTGCCTCAGTTCAGGGTTGCTATTCAGCTGGTTTAGAGACAGTCTGATGCTGTTGCAGGTTTCACTTGTTGGACGCACAGAGCACAGAGGGTCATTGAGAGAGCCCCGCAGGCTAGTTTTCAAGCTGGTCAGACTGCTGCTAAGCTCGGTACTTTGTTGGTGCAAGCTCTTCAAGGTGCTGTTCATGTTCTCCAAGGCCTCTTTGGTCTGTTTGATTGCTGTAGAAACACAGCCCGCTTCAGAACAGACATGTAAGTCCCTTCTCGCCTACAAAAGTGTGTCTAAAGGGACTTGGGATGGACAGGTAAATGACTTTAGATGGCAGTGAGGAGGACACACTGTGAGAGGCAGTCTGGGAGGGGAATACAGGAGCACTGCTAAGCTGTTCTAACAGCTACTCCCACCAGCTCCACTCTCCCACGTGGGGTCTCTTTCTAACAAGAAGCAGGGAGCAAGCACCAACCTAGGAGTGTGAGGGGACACCTCAGTGCAGAAGTAACTGGCCAGCAGTGGCCAGCAAAGTCATCACCACCCAGCCTCGAAGAGGTCAGTCCAAACGAGCCAATCCCAGCAGTTTAAATGCACATCAAAATGGATTCTACACCCAGACGTACTTTAACTTTGATTATTCTAAGAGTTGAAATCAAAACCAGCACAGTAGTTAAGTGCACGGTTTTAGTTTCAGGCAGGTCTAGGCACGGATCTCAGCTTTGCTATTTGCTGTGTGATTAAAAATAGACTACTGATCCGCTCTGAGCCAATTTCCTCATCTTCAAGTTCTGAAACACCACCACATTCATCATGAAACATGGGGATCAGATCAATCAGATGAAAATGCCTCAAAGACAATGGTCTATCTGTTTAATTTTGGAAACCCCACTGCCTAGGACACATTCTCATACAGATAGTTCCCAACTAACAATAGTTTAATTTATAACTTTTCAACTTTATCATAGTGGAAAGCTATATGCATTCAGTTAAAACTGTACTTCAAAGTTTGAATTTTGAACTTTCCCCAGGCTAGTGATATGGGGAAGGATACTCTCTTGCAATGGCAAAAAGCCACAGCTCCCAGTCAGCCACAGAATTAAGAGGGCAAACAAGCTGTATTCTATAGTGTATTAAAAGCATCTTCAACTTATGATGTTTTTAGTTCACCATGAGTTTATTGGGATGTGACCTCATTGTGTATGTGGAGAGGCATCTGTACTAGGAAACCCAGAATAAGTGTTTGCTATCCTGATTTCTCTGGATGGTGGAGCTCCATATACACAACTAGGGAGGTAGGGAATTATAACTTTTTTCCAGAGTGGCTTAAAGCCACAGCAGTAAAAGATATGAAATTTAAATTAGAGATTGTTCTCCTTCTAAGCAAATAAATCTTGGTCAGGTCTTTGCTCTGTGGCTCACAGAACAAATGGTGAAGGATCAAGCTGCAATTGGGTGTTTCAAGGAAAAGTATGAATGCCCTTAAAAACTGGCTTCCCCACCCTTTCCTGGCAGCCACATAATACATAATACTTGAGGGTTCAAACCACACACACACATACACACACACATAAATACACAGACACACACACACATTTTAAAAATGTTTTTGTATTGAGTCTAGCCAAAAGTAGCCTGAAGTTGCACCCTAGTTTTGCTTGTACCTTGCTACATCACATTTGGCATACTCTCACTTCTCAGGACCTCGGTCTCACCTATAAATTAGGGAGTGGGTTGGATCCCCTCCTGGTTACAGGAGAGTCTGATTCTAGGCTGTGCCCTAATAGCTTGTGGGGCTGAGCTCTTAGGTGATGGCATCCCCCATGCTAACTAGATACTGCAATCTAAGCTTTAAGGATGTACCCAGAGAACTGGGGAGGCTTCCAGAATTAAACCGTGTCCTCCTTGGCCTCAAATTTCTATCACTTTACCTGGATAGGAGACCTTAAAATCTGCTTCAAATAGTATTTTCTCTTGAATTTCAGTCTAATCATAGCTTAACAATATTTGAGATGATAATAATATTTAGAAGTATCGAAGAGCACCCTGGAGATCAGTTTCTCATCTCGCCCACCTATGATCCAGTTTTATCGGGGAAGCATGAAGCCTGGTATCTGGCTTATAGTAGAAGCTCAGTAAATACTGACCACAGCCAAACAAAAAGAACTCAGCTGCAACCAGAACTACACAGGAGAATGCAAATAGCATGCTAAAACATACTTCGCATTTTAATGTTCTGTGGTTTGCTCCTCACAGCCCTTTTCACCTTGACTTCAAGATATGTTATCTTAAGGCAAAAACCACCATCACCAACAACAGAGAATGACAGATGACGAAATAAATGCATGGCCCAGGAAATGTGTATTAAGCGCTGTTCATAGACATTCTAGGCTATGGATAATATTCTGTCATGTCACAGGGAGGACTCAGAAGTATTAAATACATGTTTTCCAAAAGCTTCAAAGCATTTTATGTCTATGAACTGTTAACTGGGTTATAACTCTGAGAGTCCTTCCCAGCCCACGAGGATCATATATATTATGAATCTGAAGTAAGTGGAAAAGATAGCTCAGATTCTCAATTTTAGTTAATTAACCTTTTACTAGCCCATAGCACATTTCCTTTATAGGTCCTGATCTGCAGTCCAAATATGATTTGCACACCAAAATGACTGTGTGTTTCTGTTCTCTCCAAAACCCACTAAACACATAGGGCTGCAAAGTATTTTTAGCAAAAAAAAAAAAAAAAAAAAAAAAGTGCTTGAGTAGTTTATTAAGCACGTTTTAAGAAGTTCTGTCAACACCAGAGGCTAAATTTTAGCACAGGAGGCACTGAAGAGAAAAAGAAAAGCTTTGGATTATTTTTTATCTAAAAAGTACTATAATTTAGTTGTTAAAAATTGTAAGAACATTGGACAAAAAGTAAAGGTATGCATCAACGATACTGCCTCATTCATATACTTTTGCCCAGCCTTCACCGTTACTTAATTTGTGGCTGGAAGAGATCTTGGATCTCTTCAATATGGGAACATAATATATGTGATCTCTTCAACATTGCAATCACATAATATATGTGACCTTGGTGGCCCTGGAATGACTCCCAGAGTGACAACCTAGTTAATATGTTATAGACATAAAATGCTTTGAAGCTTTTGAAAAACAAAAAAGATCTTGTTCAATATTGTGAATGCGCTGATGCATGAGGGTTCTGGGGTGCAGGGATGCCTGGCCTCATCTGTGGCCATGTGAGCACTTGAATCCCAGATTTCCAATTCTCCCTCCAACGGTGCACGTGTTGCTTCCTCACGGATGTCACCACAGCACCCTCCATCTTAACACTCTTCAAGGTACTAAGTCTCATCTAGGATGGTCCAGGTAACATAGACTTTTGCTAGAATGGGGTCTGAATCCTAACTCCACCACTTCCCAGCTGTGCAATTGCTGTAAGTATGAATCCCCTATTCATATGCTGAAGCCCTAACCACTAATGTGACCTTTAGGGAGGTGACTAAGGCTAAATAAGAGTAAGGGTGGGTCCCTAATCCAACAGAACTGATGGTCTTATAAGTAGAGGAAGAGACATCAGAGATGAGTGTCCCAGACAGGAAGTGAGACTGGAATGACGAACAGGGGCCTGGCGTTCAAGGAAAGAAGGAGTGGGAGAGGGAGGGAAGGAGAAAGGAAGAAAGGAGGGAAGAAGGGAAGGAGAAAAAGAAAGGGATGGACCGAAGGAGGGTAGAAGGAAGAAAAGAAAGAATGGAGAAGTCACATGGAAATGGCCAGGACGGGAAGGCAGGAGGCAACAGTCTCTGAGGTCATATCCCTTCTCTGGACCTCAGTTTCCTTGCCTGGAAAGAAAATGGTTGGTAATGAAGAGAACAGATGTCTAGAGAAATCTAAAGCATCAACAGCAGAGGTTGATGTTAAAAATTCGTGATGTTGCTGTCAATGCTGAGCATGTTGTTGTTGGCTGGACCCTTTGCAGGGTCAAGGACAAGGAAAGGCCTTTCAGTTAGTAGGACTTATCACAACAACTCCTGGCCTGTTCTGCACGTCCTCGTTTTTGCATATTTGTCTCAGTTGCTGAACTATAAGAAAAGCCAAAAGGAATGGGAATAATTTTCCAATTTCCATGCAATTCTCTTCTTTAAGGACTATGTTCTCAGGAATGCTAGCTCATGAAAATAAAATTCATATTGGCAAAATCAACATTTTACATAGATGTAATTGTCCTCTCCATTACGTACCTAGCAGGGACATTTTTCTCAACATTTGGAAGGGCCTGGGAGGTCTTTTTCCGTTATAGTGGAGCACGCAGTTTATTAAAATCAGTGTATCTGTCACTTATATCATTGATCATGGAGGCTTAAGATATGTATGTACATTCCTTGCTTCTAAGTTTCCTTTTCCAGAAGGAATCAATTGCCTTCAAATGACCTGAATGTCTATAGGTTACTTGTCTTCTTTATTTGGGGTCAACAAACGTTTTCTATGAAAGGCCAGATAGTAAATATTTTAGGCTTTGTGGGCTATACTATGTTCCAACGACTCAACTCGGCCGTCTTAGCATGAAAATGGCCACAGATGATATCTAAACAAATCCGTATGGCTGTGTTTCGATAAAACTTTGTTTACAAAAACAGGTGGTGGGCCCCTGACAGCTTTGGCACAAGCTTTAATAAAGAACACAACCAAGCTATTGTAACACAGCGTCTTGATCTGAACTGCCCGCATGGCCATGGATGGTGGCTCTCCCCAAGCCAGCTCTCAGGGAGCAAGGAAAGAGTGAGTGACGCTGCCAAGCTCGGGGACTTCTGGGTGAAACTTTCTTTGGTCATTTCTGCCTGTTGCTTACCTGTCGCCACGGACTTAATCTCATCGAGAACAGGGATGATGTTGGGTCTCAGTCGGTCAAGAATTCCGCCTCCGAGCACTGAATTGATACCTACATGCAAATGAGCACAGGGACGGTGAGGGTGGCCTCTGCTCGTCTCTCCACCCCAACCTCATTGTCTCCACACTGCCTCAGCCCCTCCTGCTGCAAAGCCCATCTGCATCCTGGACCCTGTCTAGGGGTCGACTCGTGTATAGAGATTTCTCTTCGGGGTCTCCGCACCAACTGTCCCCCAGGGAAAAATTAATCACTGCAGACTCACAGACCCAGTATTCACTTATACCAGGAACATGGTGTTATCATCTCGGCCAGTATGTAACTGCCCGTGTCTCTGATCTCTTCGGCCAGACTGGGGTTTGCACTGGGACTGCACTCTGGGCGGGGAGGGGAGCTGTCGTGCGCATTATGGGATGTTTAGGGGCACCCCTGGCTTCAACACGCTAGATGTTGGTAGAAGTGTCCCCACCCCACCTTCACTTCATTGTGACAACCAAAAATGTCTCCAGGTGTCACCAAATGTCACCCCACCGGTTGAGAAGCACTAAATTAAACCTTGGCCTTCAGGGTTGAGCCCTCTCCACCTGCCATTTCTGAAGCCACTGGTTTCTCTGAGGAGCTCGCTGTGTCTGTGCAGGGCACCTGGCAGGAAAACAGTCTTTCCCTCATGAAGGAAGTGGAGAATGGGCGCTTGTGACTACAAGAATGCTAACGCCTTCCAATGAGTGTAAAATGAAAAAACAAAAAGTCCCACTGCCTGTGAAAAAGACGCCTCCGATGAGTGCTAGATTCTAATTGCTGAGTAACAAATGGCACGTTGGCAATAAGGCTAGGGAATCATCTTTCTGTCTTCCCCCGACTTTCACATACGTAATTTCTTAGTTCATGTTCTATGAGAGATGAATCAAAACAAAGAAACAAAAAAAATGTGAAGCGACTTTAAATTTTACTCACTGTTCAGATCTAAGAACGCCTTGTCCTTGGTAGTGTTGTACTGGGCCAGTATATATTTGATTTGCTGAAAAAGAACATTCTGTGAAACCTCCCCTTCTAAGTTCCAAAGGCAATACAGGGACAAAAAGAGATTTAATTTACAAAAGTTATCCTGCATCAGAACATTCTGAAGTAACCAAGTTCTTAAGAGACTTTTCCACTTTCTAACATGTTGGTACCATGAACATCACAAATTTAGGCTGATTCCTGCCCAGACACTGTTTAAAACAATGTCCTGAATAGGTAAATTCATCAACATGCTTCTGGAACACAGAAAAATATATCTGGGGAAAAAAGGGGACCTCCTGTCCCATCCCCACCCTTCAACCATCCCATTGTCCTTCTCTAAAGACAATTTATGTGTCCATGAGTACGTGTGCGTGTATGTGAGTGTGTGTGTTTGTGAGATAGAGAGTGCGTGTGTGTGTCCTTCCCAAGGAGTCTGACATACCGATGCAGACATTAGCAAATGGGTGTTTATAAAGTAGGATGGTTTCATTACAAGAGTAACTTTGTACAAGTGATGAAAAGTTAACTGTACCACCAAAAAGAAAGGATAATAGCACCCAAAAACTTTTATCTTAAAAAAAATCATAAGAGCCTTAAAATGATTAAGTCCTTTTATAATACACATTGTGATGTTATGTTATATCATAATAAAATAAAAACCCCAATTCTGAAATTCGGCTTTTGTACTCTCAAAAATCACTTTCTGGGCCTTTATTTATTCATCCAGGACATTAAAAGATAACACGAATCTACGCTGATTCACTGTGTTTCTAGAAGGTTTGAATGAGATTCCAAATATACACAGGAACTCCAAAAAGCCAAAAATATGAAGCATCGTGGTACATACAGATGATGGTTTTTACCTCTGGAGTTTCATTCAGGAGAGTTCGCAAGTCCTTGAAATTGCTGTCTGCCAGTTTCCGACTTCTTTTGATCCGGGTCCTTACCTGGTGATTTGCCACAAAACCATAGAAGATGCCAATGCTGCAGGAAAAGGCAGAGAGAAGGAAGAGCACTTACTACGTGGTCCATGGTTCTCTGTCCAGGTCCAGGCAGCTGAGCAGGAGTAGGGAGGGGCCCACAGAAGGACTGGTCTTTCCTCTCCCCCCGTCCTCTCCTGCCACAGCCTTCCCACTGCCATCCCACAGTCGAACCACTACCCACATAGAGGCTACAAAACAGGACCCAGTCCTCTCAGAGGAGCCAAATCTCCATTCAGTTCCAAATGACTCTCATCAATGGAACAATGTTTACAATACATTGTGGAGGAAATAGGTGCAAAAAGGTTATAAGGCAGCAAGCATGAAGCAGTCCTATTCCTGTCCTCATGTGAACGTGTGTGTACACCCTCCCATATGCGCATGTGCACACACACACACACACACACACACACACACACACACACACACACTGCTGTTCCCCAAGGAAGTCTATAGAAAAAAACATCAAAATGGTAAGAGTACTTGAGCCTTCTAAGGTTTTTGGTTTCTCTAATCGTCTGTTAGTGCCCGTATTGTCCAGGTTGGAAAGAAGCATGAGTCACTTTAGCATTAAAATGTGCATACGACAGAGCACCTGTGTATTATTTCATCCACAGAAAGTGGAAAAACAAGTGAAACGGTGGTGCTAGAAGTCCGTGGTTATGCTCAGAGGAGGGATGGAATGGCAGAGTATTCTGCTCATGGGTGTATTCACTTCATGGACATTTATGCATATGTACTTGTGAAAAGGACACTTTCCTCCATGTGAAATATGGTTCAAAAATGCCATATGAAAGGCATCTTGCAGGAAAGCCTTCTCTGTCTGAAAAAAACCGTCTTTTTCAAGCCATTTAAAATGTCTAATGTAATACTTTTTAAGGGCTCTTAATGTTGACTAGTTACTAATAATCATTTGACTTAAAGTAATTTGACCAATTGGCTTGTTTTTGTGCCAAAGCCTTTGAATATTAAAACGTTAAATCACAAGGTGCTAATTGCCAAGGTTCTGTTGAACTTGGCCACTAGATGGCAGTAAGGAAATACATAAACATAGCGGAACTATTTTTAACTACAGAAGCAAGCAACAAACTTGTTAGTTTGTAATCATCCAATGGAAGATGTAGAGATGGTTTTAGAACTAAGTTTTGCAAATAATAGACAAACTTTAAAAAAAATCAGATGCAGAAAATTAATACAGTGCCTCTTCAGCAAAAGCAATGTCTTGAGGCATTATTTGTGCATATATTTACAGGTAGGATGACTCAACATCCCATTTTTGCACCTAAAATCCCATGTCCCCAGGAAACTTCTCCATCCTGGGTAAATGGGAACAGTTATTTACCCCACTTATGGTATAAATATATAAATACATTCCAAGGAGCATTGGTTCATTACTGGTTTTGAAACATACTTTCCCATAGCAGTATAATAGTGGTCCATTGGGTTTCCTAAAATGATCCAAAAACGTCTATATAATACAACATAGAGGAATATGTCTCACGGTTAGCAAGTTGCAGTGTAGTGAGTACCAGACTAGGAGCACAGGATGTAGGTTCTAGGTCTTGTCCCGCCACCATCGCACTGTACAGGCCAGAGAAAATCACTTTCCTTCTGTGGGACTCCAGTTGATATCTCCAAACTGAAAGGATCAGTTTAGCTCTCTAGGTCTAATCGGGTAAATTAGATTCAATCTAATTTAGATTAGATAAGTGCTTCTCAAGCTGTAAAGGACAGCAGCACTAGATGTACATGTTCTCTAAGATTTTTAAGTTTGGGTTAATTCTGATGATAATCTTTTAACATAAATATTAACAATACTATGCGTCATTTGGAATGACCGCCTTATAATTTGTCCTAAATTTGCATTGGTATTTTTGAAGCCAATGCACTATAGCAATAAGTTATTAAATCAGACACTCCTGCCAAAAGAAGTCAAATGATTCAAAATAATGATTTTGGAGTTTTGTGAAGAAGCGTGCGTGCCCACACACCCACACACCCACACACACACACACGCACACGCACACACACACACACACAAAAGCACAGAAGTTGAGTCACAGCAACACACCTGGAGCTTGCTACCATGCCAAATTCAAAATATTCTAGACCATGATGAGTCAGGATCACCACCTGAACATACTCGATGTTCACAGTGGGATCCCTGGCTCTCTCTTCCCAGCATGTGCAAATTATTTTATTCATTCATCAGCTTCCAGATATAAGAAGTCAAAGTGAACTTCGGAGAAAAGAACCAGTCCAAATCCACTTGCACTTGACCCTCACTGACCCCTCTACCCATCCCCAGAAGGGAGAAGAATCTCTTTGCCTCCTCCCAGAGAGCCTCTGGCAGGCTCTCCCTTTAATTGTGATGGGGCATTTCTCACTTCACACTCCAATTTGTCTTTATTCTTATCTGTGTTTAATTTTCCTAAGAGATGGGAACTACTTCATTGTTAACTTTACATGATGCAGTCTTGTCCACACTGGGTGCTCCATGAAGGTGAGTTTAAGGGTCAGGTTTTGGGTTCATTTGGCCTGTTTAGAAGACTGGCCATATGTCTGGAGTGTGAGTCAGAAACTGTCTTTGTGCTTTATTGAATAAATGTCCTTACTCACAGATCACCAGTCAGTGAAATGAATTGCAATACAACATTTCAATACAACACTGAATTTCAATGCTACACATTTTGAAAGACCTATATTTCTACTAATTGATAATAGGTCTAATTAAAATTAAAGCATTGATTTTTTTTTTAACTGTACTAAGCTGGGTGGTGGCACATGTCTGTTGTCACAGCTACTTGGGACATGGAGATGGGAGACTCACTTGAGCCCAGGAGTTCAAGTCCATCATGGGCAATATAGCAAGAACTCATTTTAAAGAAAAAAGAAAAAAAAAACTGTACTAAGCATAATTATAGAGTAGAAGCTAGTGATTTTCAAACTCATGCACAAAGTAAATTTTGTATTTAAATTTAAATGCCTACATAAGCAGGCAGAAAGCATTAAGGAAAAATTGGGTGGCCTGGGGCCATAGAAGCCAGGAGATCAAAGGTTCGCTAGAGGAGCAGCTAATCTGCAGGTCTCAAAAGTGCCACTATGATGGCAGATAAGTATCACCATAGCTTCCCATTATCCACAAAAACCTGGGAATCTGGATTCTTATGTGAACTCTCCCAATTTTTAAATATTAGCAACTAATCAAAGAAAGATTTAAATACTTTGAAGACCAAGTGATGGTCTCCATTTGCAATCTCAGATTTAAACCTTTTCAAACACAAATAGAGAATAAAGAAATTATGCTTTGTAGTATTGATTTAGACACTCCCTGTTGTTCTCTTTTTTGAGCAAAAAAAAAAAAATAGTATGTGAATAAATATTTTTGTTTTTAACAACTCCTAGTCAATTATTAGAATATAAAGATACTAAGAGACATTTACCTAAGACAAAAAGGAAATAAAATTTCAGTGAATGTCAGTTCTCTGGCATTTGACATAAATGCCTTTAAACAATCAAAAACATGTGCTTTTAAGCAGCACAACAAAATCTCTTGGAACTTTTTAGCAGAAGATAGGAATTTTTATTTTTCTGGCCTTACATCTTCTATATTATATTATAGAAAATTCAGTTTTCTCAAACACACACTTACAAGTAAGTACACTTTTTATAGAGTAAGACTAAACCTTTCTTTTAAATCTTAACTTTAAAACTTGTAACTTTATGATTCTTACCAATTTATATGGGTTCAGTAAAATTAGTGAAAGCCAAATAAATGCTTTCAGTCTGTAACTGGTCTTTTATTTGAAAAAAAAAAAAAAAATTACATTTAAACTGTAAGAAACCAGACCTCATTCACATGAAGAAAGTTTCATGATTTTCAGGACTGCTACTGTAGCTCAATCTTTTTTTTACAGCCTTGCAGCCTCCCAGTCAGGAATTAGCAATCACTAATTCGCAATTACTAATGAACTTCGAAAAAAGCCAGCTTCCTGAAAATGGCACGGATTCAATTCACTATAGGAATTATTACCAAGTCTGGCTTATCATACTCAGAAACTTAGAAACATATAGAAGAAGTGAAGGCATAGTTGTTCTTTTTTTAAAAAAAGATAATAATAATAATAATAACCTTTTTGAAAAATGCAGCAGTGACAAGCAAAAAGAAAGAAAGGAGAAGAAACTTGGCTTTTTCTGGAGTAAGACCCATCTGCTTAACAGTCTACAGTGAGAGGTGGAGATTCGATCTTGTGCTGATGGTCAAACAGACTGTATAAACATATGTCAGTGTCTATGGAACTCTCACATTCCACAGCTGCTCTGGGAACGCTCAGAGAAAGAACATGCCCACGTAGATTCCACATCTGCTAGGGAATCTTCCTCCTTAACACCTAAGTCTTCCCTTCACCTCCCTCAAAGGAACGTTTAAAATAAAGAAGGATGCTCAAAACTAACTTGAAAGCTAACTTCGTTTAATTGTGAACATTTTGAACCACAAAATGAAACTGAGTCCATTAAAAGGCAGATGAACTGCTCTGGGTTTCTGAAAGAATTTTTTTAAAATCATATACAAAGACTATTTCTCAATAGTATCCAATCTCTGCTGAGGTCAATGTCAGCTAGAGGCCCTGCATTAAACAAGAGAGAGTCTACTCTGCTAGCTTTCCCTTCTGCCTTCCAATTTTATTGGCATTCTTTTCCTTCTTATTTTTAATCTAATCTTCTAATTTTGTTGACATACTTTCTTCTCCTGTCTAGCTACTCATAATACAGAAATCTTAACTTTCGGGTCTTTAATCCTCCTGGCTAGCTTTGATTACTTGAAAACAGTATCTAGGTATTACTCAACTCATGATGTTTAAGATATGAATCAGTGGGAGTTTCAAAAGGAAGCCATCAAAATAGTCACTATAAACCAAAAAGTTCATCAGAATTTAAAGTGAGCAAAAAAAAAAAAAAAAAATTCACATACTACTCTCATTTAAGCCTATTTATAATTTATATATAAATTCAACATGCTATATGAAATCATATTAGTTTTAGTTTTGTCACAATCTCAAACAGTTGATCAACTTTGGTTTAACTATTTTGAAATCTAAAATTACAATTTTCACATTAATATTTGACTTGGGTGGGAAAAAATTGTTTTAACTGAATATGTAGGAGGCTATAGAATCACAGTATGCATTTTTAAAAAGAATTTTCTAAATTAAAATATACTTAGAGAAAACACTGATTTGATAGGTCTGAATTCTCAAGAATTAACAAAATGGTAGCTTTCATTTTATATATAAATAGAAGCCATGTTTATGTTTTACTTTGTAGCTTTATTAATGATATATTTTGGCTTTTTCAAGATAATGTAAATAACTCAATCAACTGAGAGTGAACTATAACAATCATAACACATAATTATATATAACACAAATGAAAGTTCAATTTTTAAAAAGATCCAATGTCATGGCTAGGCACAGTGGCTCGTGTCTGTAATCCTAACACTTTGGGAGGTCAAGGGGGGCAGATCACTTGAGGCCAGGAGTTTCTAACTAGCCTGGCCAACATGGTAAAAACCCGTCTCTACTAAAAATACAAAAAGTTGCTGGGTCTGGTGGTGCACGTTTATAATCCCAGCTACTCGAGAGGCTGAGCCACGAGAATCACTTGAACCTGGAAAGCAGGGGTTGCAGTGAGCCAAGATTGGGCCACCTCACTTCAGCCTGGGTGACACAGTGAGACTCTGTCTCAAAAGAAAAAAAGAGAGAGAGAGAGGGAAGGAAACCCATTATTACACATGTAAACATTTATTCAGGTAAATAATACTACACTCAATAAAGAATTTTCCTGAAATTACACCATATGCATTGACATCAAGTGAAAATTATTAACTTGTTAAATAAGTAATCACTCTAACAAGAAGTCCTAAGGGCAGTATTTTCAGATGACACTTTCATATCTGAATCTCACCTCTGAGGTCCAGGATGTATGGAATGGGTAAACATGGCTGTGCAAGTGTCCAGACAAATGCGGCCTGTGAGTTTCAGGCTTACAGGAAAAGCACAGGGATCCCTAACAGGTTTCAGGGCTGTAACTGACTTTCTTCTGGCAGCTGGAAGGAGGGAACTACCCCTACAGCTAGGAGTCTGCACATTCCTTAGAGCATATCAAATGCAAAGCAGAGAGAGACAGGGACATCTGGAATGACCACTGACCTGGTCCCAAACTGCCTCTCAAGATCAAATGTGAAAACAGTAAGTAGTAAATGATTTTTGGAGACACAGAGAAAGAGACGGTGACAGAAAAATACAGAGGGACAAGGAGAGACAGGAAAGAGAGAGAGAGATTGACAGAGATGCCCACACCCCCTTCTCACGGAGAGAAAACAAGTAACTCTCGGGCCGACCAACAGTGCATGAAGTCAGCTAACACATTCACTCGGGTCCTGTTTACACATATATTGTTAAGGTCTATTATTCCACTATTAACAGCAAAAGTGTGTCTTTGCTTAAATAATCACTGCCCTGGACTAAGTAGTAATGCATTGGCCTTTGTCTGTTGTGAAGATTTTTTTTGTCATTGTTCAAGTTTTAGTTTAGTTAATTCAATAGGTAATACCCACTATTGCCGGTCTCTTGTTAACCCTTTCATATCCCATCTGCTCTATAAAAATATGACCAAGTGCTTGTGTCTCCTTCCTGATTTTTTTTTAACATAGTTATTGTGTTCTGCACATGGTCTGCAACCTGCTTTTTTCACTTCATCTATCTTGGTGACTATTTGGTATCAAGTCCAGAGCTGCCCAGTCCTCTCCAACGGGTATACTACATTCCAGTGAGTGGTCACCTAAGCCATACATCTTATTAGACCCTTGCTGGTGGCCACACTTAAAGGCTCTCTTTCTTGGGTTTGCAGCTAGAACTCTAACTCATAGCACTTACGGTTTTCTGCTAAAATTCCTGAATATCACTTCCTTAGTAAAACTTGAAAAAATCTTACGGCTACTGAGCACATGTGGTATTTGGAGAAACAACAAAGAGAAGCTGTTGGCCAATCCTGGCTGTGCCTTCATGCCGCAGGCACTTGATTTCTGTTGCTGCATAAAACAGTGGAACGAGTGAGGAAACGTGGAACAATAACCAAGCATCATAACAAGGGAACACTATTGTGGTGCACATTCTTCAGATGAGCAATCTAATCTGAACTCGAAAAAATGTCATCTTAAAAGCAACATATTTCTGAACAGCCAGTCAACTGGAAAACTTGAAAACAGCAGAAGCTGCAGCAGAAACACCCTAAATCGTGAAGTGTGTTCCAGACTTCAAGAGAGGGTAGTGGATTAACAGCAAATATGAAAAAAAAATGGGTTTATTATTAGAAAGTCAATTGCATTCTACAATATTCTCTAATTTCCAAATTCAGGGACTGCATCCGTCCAGCAAGATTCCTCTGGGCTCAACCAGCAAATCAACCTGGAGATCCATCCCCTTTCTACATGCTGCCTGTCTGCAAACAGCTAATTAAGAGGAGTCTGCTGCACTGGGAGGTAAATGCTTTCTGCAGTTCAAGATTTCTCAGAATACCTCCAAGAGGAAAACAATACCAAAGGGCTAGCTCATCAGCTCAGTTAGGGCAGCTTCATTACAACGCTGATGTCTGGTGATAATGAGATCCTTTTGAAACACTCTAGACAAGCACTTGGGTTTTCCCTTTCCTGTTTCGTGGGGTTTTTTTCATTGTTGCTCTTTTGTTTAGTTTTAAACTCATGATTTAACCATTAAAATATGAGACATTCTTCATCAGCCTAAAACACAATCAGTTGTTGTCCAAGATTCTACTTGCCTTATTATTATACAAATCACCAAGAGGGAGATTGCAAAGCATTTCCTCAGGAAGGGCCCATTTTCCTTCTGTCGCTGGTGCATTTCTCCACCACATTTGTTACAGCAACGACACATACAAAAGAAATACCCCACCAGAGGCATCAGAATAATAAACAGCAGTCCCAGGAGAGAGCATAAAATAATCCCTGCTTCATAGTAGGCAATCTGCAATTGAAACAAAAGAAACAGCACATATTGTAACGTGAAAGAATAAGTAAAACATTCCACGGTGTACATGGTTCCTTTTTTTCTTCCTGAGACAGAGTCTCACTCTATTGCCCTGGCTGGAATGCAATGGTGCGAGGAATGCAATGATGTGATCTCCGCTTACTGCAACCTCCACCTCCTGGGTTCAAGTGATTCTCATGCCTCAGCCTCCGAGTAGCTGGGATTACAAGTGCCCACCATCATGCCCGGCTAATTTTTTTATTTTTAGTACAGATAGGGTTTCACCATGTTGTCCAGTCTGGTCTTGAACTCCTGCCCTCAAGCAATCCACCTGCCTCGGCCTCCCAAAGTGCTAGGATTACAGGTGTAAGCCACCGCTCCTGGCTATGTTTCATTTTTTTAAACCTATCTGCTATCATTAATTGAATCTGAATATGTGTATTTTTTTTTTTTTTTGCATTTTGAAGTTCTTCTTGAAAAGAGGAAGCAGAGAACTGAGTTATTAAATATAGGACCAAGTGGTTACTGGAAGATGTCTTTCAGCCCCTAGGAAGATGTCTAAATGCTAGGTTGAGCTGCAAATGAGTTTTTTTGCAAAAAAAAACCCAAAGGTATTTTGTTTTTAAATGGTTCAATAAATCTTGGCAGGAGTACTTGCATAACAAATAGTCCACATATAAAATGCTTTACACCAGGAAAACTGCACAAGTAGAAGTTATTAAAGATTCAAAGCACTTTGGATTGGCTGGCAGTTACAGAAGAATCTGGAATGTATCTTAATTTAGAAAAAAGGCTCAGACTCTGAGTCAGGCATGTTAAACACAGGCCAGTCACTGGGTTTCTCCACTGATACACTGGAAATAATAATACGTACCTTGACAAGTCACTGTGAAAATGAGTGATAAGGCATGGGTAGAAATAATGTGACAAAGTGCCAGGCACTGAATAGACAATAAAGATGCCTCTCGCACCCTCCCAGGAGCCAGATCCACAGTGAAGGACCAACCTCGGCAGTCCATGTCTCAGACAATTCCTAAGCTCCGAGGAACAGCACAATTTCTAGATACAATCATGTGACCTAAACATATTTTCGTAATCACTGCTGACTTTATTCCCGGATAAACAAAAATTAATGCAACTGGATGGTGAAACTTGATGTCATTCCAATTCATGCATGTAGTTGCTTACATTTCTAAAGAATGTCAGAAAATTGCAAGTTGGCAGTTTGCAACTAAACGGACAATCTAGACAGCTGCGAATTCTGAAGCCAAGCTGAGTAAAGGAAAATAAAACACAAGTTTTATTCCTGGGAGCAAATATGATGTTTTGGAGGAGAGACCTGGTTTATATCCCAGCACAGGGCTTCCAGGTCCCTAAACTGGATGGTGTTGCATTAGCATTAACCTCATAAATATACTGCAAGGGACAAATAACTAAAGGATTGAATGTGAAAATAACTAGCCAAGTGCCCAGAACACAATTGATACTCAATAAATGGTAGTTAACTCTATCAGCAAATGCTCAAGACTCATAAATCTGGTGCAACTGGCACTTGAATATTATCTAGTTCCATATTAAAATTAAATTGCTGAAAAAAAATGGCTGAATCTTGCTTCGTTCATCAAACATCTGCTTGTGCTTAAGCTAACCCCCATCCACAAAGAGGAATTATTAGCTGACTTAACCCTTCCTCGAGGACCAATATCACTTGCCAATTAAGAAACCAGCCCAGACATTTCAAACTCTTACTTACATATTTTTTCATCATTTCTCAGCAAATATTCTAAATTATTTACCCTTTTAAAGAAACGTAAATTCTTTCTGAATTCCAGGAGACACTGAACCCAACCCCAGGAGAATAGATTGAAATGTTTTAAATGCACTAATTTTAGCTTTAAATATAATTAGTACATTTCATACATAGCCTTTCTAATGTTCCTGACTAAGTATCAGGCAGTATCAGGAACAAGATAGGGCATTTCAGGAGTCCACTTCTTGGCTGAATAGATGGAGGCTTGTCAGTCCTTAAACTGTTTTTTGATACACCAAGATCTTTGAGTACTTTGTTGATTATGTTGAAGATCAACATCTAAATATTACAGAGATGTCTTTCTTAAAAGAGAGGGTTAAAAGTGCGGTAAAACAGAAATGAAACAGACCATTACAAATCTTCACAGTCAGGACGACAGTGAAGAACAGAAAGGCTTTCAAAGAGCAACTGGAAACAGCAGATGAGGACTTTACCTTCAGACCTAAGAGTACAGTTTCTGGCTGTAGAAGTCAACGCAGGTGAGGAATTTTGGCAGAGGTGGCATGCATCAAGAAAACAGACAGAAAAAGTTATGAGTGATCACCATAACCAAAAACATTAATATCCCACACGGAGAAAATTGAGTGATAGAAGGATAGACACAAGAGAAGAATATAAAACTTGAGTGCAAATTCAAGAAACGGTGTATTAAATTGTTTCGAGTTCTGAAATTTACATTTGTATTTACATTTGGATTTCCCAAAAGGTTCTTAATCAGTATGCTAATCAGTTATGAAAAGGAGAATCAGAGGGGGAGTTACAAATGCTTAACACACTAACCATGTGATCTTCATAAAATAGAGAATCGGGCCTGAGAACTCCAGAACCAGTGGCAGCATCTTCCAAAGTTCCTCTTCTACAATAAAAATCTGATGGTGTTATTCCCTTGCTTAAAGCAATCAATGGATTCCTGCCATTTTTATTCCGAACATCTCACTGTTTAATTTTAAATGTCCTTTTACGGTAGGTGGCTCTATGTCATTTTCTAGATCACTTTTTTGAAATATTCTGGTCCTGGAAATCTAAAAGTTTAGAAACTATTGCCTTGGCTGGCAGACCTTCACAGATCTGAGGGAACATTTGTGATAGGAAACACTTTTACATGAGGCATCCAAAATGCTGGGACTGGGGGCCAGTTCAGATATATCTGCCTCTGCGGTCACACTGGGCATCTTAAATGATCCCAGTCTCGCTTTCTGGGTAGGGGCATACAGGCTTGTTACTAACCAGGGCACAAGCTCCCAAGCTCACCAGACATAAAAAAAAAAAAAAAAAAAAAAGCACCTCACAGTGTGTGTTAAAAAAACAAAAAAAAAAACAAAAAAACACTGACTCCTGGGCTCCTCTGCTAGAGCCCATGAGTCAGAAGATACGAGTAAGACAAGGAATCCGTGTTCCCTGTGCCTCCCAAACAGACAACTTGCCCTGGAGTCGTTGGCTTAGGGTCTGCTTCAGGGGGAAGCAACCCAACACACCCAGCCTTTATCAGACTAAATCCAGTGAGAAAGCCCTCCTCCAGATGTGGCCTGGCTCCTTTGGTATCTTTGCTTCAACTAAACCCCTTTCTTTTAGAAAGCGTGGTCCAGTTCCACATCTAGAGGAGGATGCAGCTCATTCATGTGGGCTCAGTTCTGCATCTTCTCTCCACTCACCCTCACCCAGAGTTTATATTCATTTGCAGAGGCAAGGAAAGCGAACAGGAGCCAGGGGTATAAACCAAGGTTAGGGAGTGCTGAATCTAATACCACGTCAGGCACAAAGCAGTTGTCCACCTAAGACCCTGCCAGGGACAGTGGCAGCCCAGCTCCAGCTCAGAGTCGCAGGTTCGTCAAGGCCACCTAGCGGTCTCAGGACCTTGTCTTCCAAGTCCTGGATCCCACTGAAGCACTGCCCCTACTTCCATTCCTTGGTTGGCATTCAGGCTGGCTACTAATGTAATGCTAATTTGAATATAAATATAAAAGCAATAGTCATTTTCTTCTCCCCAGAGATGCAGGCCGAGGTGGCAATCACGTTTGGGAGATGTAAATGAAGACTGTGGCACTGAAGAATGAAAATGCTTTCCACAGTGCTGGGGAAGGCTGTGAGCCCTGGCAACAGCTCAGTTCATCTTCCAGACAGTCTTCCCTTGCTGAATGCAAATGGCCTCCAGATAAGGCTTTCCTCTTCAGCTTCCGCATTTACTTTTCTCTTGCGTATAATTTTCTTGCAAATTAAGAATAGGATGAGGCCATTTGTAACTACCGTATCTGAGGCAATGATTCACTGGGCAAGAGTTAACTGCCCTCCCCACCGGCCAGAAACACTAACATTCAGATTTGTTGCGCAGGCCAGTAAAACACCGTGTCCACCTATACATCTGCTTATTGGAGCTTGATAACCACCTTCAAACCAGGAAAGGAAGAAGCAAAGTGCTTTACTTACTGAGATGGACTGAGAACCTGGCAAACACATTTAACTAACTTTTATTACCTTACATTCAATGCTACACACTTTTGTCTGTCTGTTTTATGGGCAACCTACACTCATAACACACCAAAATCAAAAGACCATTCTTCGGCTTAGGTAGGTGGTTGCAGAGGAGTGCCTTGATAGCACCATGGATAACAACCAGAAAAATGGAAGGAGACTTGATATTTTCTGAAAATACTATGGACTCACTTTAGAGAGGCGTTCAAGGCCCTCCCATGATCAGGCCCCAATTTACCTTTTTTTTTCTCTCCCTCTGGCTAGGGGCCTGCTTCTTTCATACCTTGATCTCTTTGCTCACATGGTTCCTGAAGCCTGGAATATGAGCAGAGAGAGTGCCCATCCCTCTCACCGGCTCCAGCCCTTGCACGATCCTGGTTACATATTAACTAGACACTGTCCCTGCTACCGTCTTCTAGCCTCTTGAGACCAAGTGCTGTTATCCTCATCTCCACCTTCCTTCAGTTCTAGCCAACTACTCCCACGGCAGAAGCTTCATAAACCTGTGCAAATGCAAAGCTATTTTTTAACAAATGATGTTTTATAACAACATGCACAGTCACCGTTTCTAGGAATATTCAAACAATTCTACTTAATGAGGGAGTTCTCATGCCTCAGCTAAAGGAAAAGTAGCATATTTCTTTTTGAAGAAATTTTAGTTTTTAATTTCTAAATAACATACAACTTGAAAGGTTTTCTTCAAATGCTACTTTTGAAATTTCTGCTATGGTTCAAATGGGATCTGTAAGGTGGTTCAACATTCCATAAAAGTTGTTAGTCAAAAAAGGTTACTAAAATTGCAGAATTGAATAACTGGTTGTTTAAAGATTTACTTTCAAGTCAGACAAAATTTTTCTCATACTTCATATTTTTAATAACAAATACACCAATGAAAAATTACCTCATCATAATTAATTTTGGACTCAAGTGCCTTCTGTATGACTTTTCTCAAAGTATCTGGAAAAAAAAAAGCCACAAAATAGCAAAATTATTTTTTCAGTAAAAATATAAAATGCATATTTAGAAAAAAAGAAGTCTATATATGCTTACAAATTATTATACCTATATTTCCATTATTCTTATTTTATTCCTATTTCTTAATGTAGATAAATAATGAGCTCTAGTCAGAAGCCAAGAATAAAAGACAAATACTTCTGATTTACCATTTGCAGTGACAGAATTAGAGTTGTTATTTTTAAGTAATTTATCATAATACATCTTAATATTTACCAGCAAACTACATGCAGCTTATTAATAATCATTTATAAAAATTATGCTGAAATTGCTAATTCTTAATTATCTGGAAACACAAATGCAATTTATTTTTCAATAATTCTACATTTGAATATTAATATTTTACAAAGGAATGGATTAAAAGAATCTTAAAATTAACCCAACTCGGCTGGGTGCCATGTTTCATGCCTATAATCCCAGCACTTTGGAATGCAGAGGCAGGCAGATCACCTGAGACCAGAAATTGAGACCCAGCCTGGCCAACATGGTGAAACTCTGTCTCTACTAAAAATACAAAAATTAGGCAGCCATGGTGGCACACGCCTGTAATCCCAGCTCCTCAGGAGGCTAAGTCAGGAGGATCACTTGAACCCGGGAGGTGGAGGTTGCAGTGAGCTGAGATTGTGCCACCACACTCCAGACTCCATAAAAAAAAAAATAATAGTAAATAACCTAACTTAAGAGTTCTGAACATGGAAATCCTTCCCTTCCTGTGTCCAAGCAGTGCACAAAAATCTATGCAATGCAAACTTAACTTTTCCATAGATATTCATTTAGGGCATTTCAAATTCTCACATAGGTCTGGGACCAATATGTCTGCCACCTCTTAACCCCGAGCCACCATCTAAGAATGACATGAGACAACTGAGACACAGACAGAGAGGGTGACATAGTAATTCATGAGGAGGCCAGACCAATGTCAGGTCTTCCTTCTCCTGTGCAGGTGCCTTCCCGCCACCCTGGACACTGTCTCTCACCCCAGGAAGAAGCTTCTGCAGTGTTATCACTATATCCATCACATCTGAAATGTACTACTGGGGGGCAAAAGAAACCCCACATTGACTCCTTTTTTATGCAAAAAAGTTCAGATTAACATACAGGAAAACGAAGCAAGCCACCTTCCCACGGGGCTTTCTGCAGAACAGTTTTTCTATTCTACAACTCAGAGATATGGGCTGATGTTTAAAGACTGTGCTGCAGGAACAAGGGGTTTTTCAAACTGGTGGATACCCTGGGAACCCCAGTAGTTCCTTCACAGTACCTCGGGGGCTGCCCAGGGACCAGAGGGACATTGAGGCCGCCCAATTCCACAGGCTCCCTCCCCCTTCAACCAGTCAGCATTGCTTTGGCCTGTTTTACAGATCAGGCTTCTGTGTAAAATGTCATTGGATGAAAGAGTCTACTGCTAATTTAAAAAATGAGAAATCATCTATTTATTAAAATACATTTAGTTGCACAGCATAATATGTTGCAATTTGGGATCCTGATCTAGTAGCGATTTAGAAGGGAATCCAAGCTCCACCACTTACTGGATATCTAATCTTAGGTGAGTAACTGCTACAGACATCCTCATCTGCAAAATAAGATGTCCCTACTCTCAAAGGACCACTTAGAGTCAAGTGAGAAAACATTTATAAGGAAAACAGAACCAGGCCCGTCACACAGTGGGCACTTGGTGTATACCTGCTATTATTACATGAAGGGATTTAAAGAACGCAGATTGCAGAACAGTGTCCATGGTAAGTGCAGTGTGGAAGACTGTTACTGTGGCATTCAATAACCATTCACTTTTGTTTTCCTCACAAAACAAAGCAAACAAACAAAAACAAAATGAAAACCTTTGGGTTTCTTTTGGGGAACCGCTCCTTCCATCCTCTCAGGGCACATGGACTGAGGAAGCCGTGAGTCCAGCACCTCAAAGGTAGGTCCTCACTGGTCTAAACCAGCAGGTCTGCAAGCGTGGCTGTGGGAATCCCCAAGATATGTTCAGGATTTCCATGAGGTAGAAATGCAAGATGTGAATTGCTTTTTTGTTGTGTTGACACTTGCACTAGGATGCAAAGGCAGTTGTAGATAAGAATGCAGGTGATTTAGAACGAATCAAGGTTGCAGCTAATACTCATTATATTCTTTGCCATCATCATGCATTCATGTTCAATAGTCAGTTACACTTAAAAAGAGCCTTGATAAAGCATTAAAAATTATTTTTATTAAACCTCAACCTGGGAGTACAGCTTTTCATTATCTTGTGTAAGAAAATGGCAACTACACATAAAGTTCTTTCATGCACATCAAAGTATAATGTGCAAAAAGCATTTGTGCAAGTGTTTTAAGTTGTGAACTCAACTAGCCACAATTTTCATGGAACGCCGTCTTTACTTGGAAGAAAGGTTGATGGCCAGACATGGTGGCTCACACCTGTAATCCTAGCACTATGGGAGGCCAAGGAGAGAGGACTGCTCCAGCCCAGGAGTTTGAGACCAGCTTGGGCAACTGGGTAACATAGTGAGAGGCTGAGATAGGAGAATCATTTGAGCCCAGGAGTCCAACTAAGCCACTGCACTCCAGCTTGAGTGACAGAGCGAGACCCTGCCTAAAAAAAAAAAAAAAAATAGGCAGGGTGTTGTGGCTCATGCTTATAATCCCAGTACTTTGGGAGGCTGAGGTGGGTGGATCACCTGAGGTCGGGAGTTTGAGACCAGCCTGACCAATATGGAGAAACACTGTCTCTACTAAAAATACAAAATTAGCCGGGTGTGGTGGCACATGCCTGTAATCCCAGCTACGTGGGAGGCTGAGGCAGGAGAATCGCTTGAACTCGGGAGGCGGAGGTTGCGGTGAGCTGAGATGGCGCCACTGCACTCCAGCCTGGGCAACAAGAGCGAAACTCTGTCTCAAAAATAAAAAAATAAAATAAGAAAGGCTGAGAGACAAAGTGTTACTATTCAGATTGGGTATACCCGATCTCTGCCTTTAATCGTGGTTCACTGCAGGCTCAAACTCCTGGGCTCAGGTTATCCTCCCCTCTCCCCTCAGACTCCTACATAGCTAGGACTACAAGTGCACACCACCATGAGCAGATGATTTTTTAATTTTTTTTTTTTGGAGGGATGGAGTCTCACTATGTTGCCCAGGCTGGTCTTAAACCCCTGGCTTTAAATGATCCTCTCACCTTGGCCTCCCAAAGCACTGGGGTTACAGGCGTGAGCCACCATGCTTGGCCAGTATTTTCTCTAAAATGAAAGAAGTGGAGTTCGTAAGTTTAAGAAGCCACCGATGGGATTTGTTGCCAATG
The DNA here is from genome assembly GCA_004027715.1 of Plecturocebus donacophilus. NCBI lineage: Eukaryota > Metazoa > Chordata > Mammalia > Primates > Pitheciidae > Plecturocebus > Plecturocebus donacophilus. The sequence goes on from PVKP010020950.1 coordinate 25,399, forward strand.
ATAAAATTGGAGCTTTTAAGCAAAAACTAGAATTTTGCAAAATTTGTATCCACCACCATGAGCTTGATGGCATTGCAGTCCTTATGCCTTTCTAATGCCATCAGTAAGGATATTAAAGAATTTCTGATACTATGAAATGAAATATGTCCACATTTGGGAGATATGCAAAACTCAGTGAACGAATATTTTCATATTCATGCATCATGTCACAAAATCCTGCTTGGAAAAAGATCCATTCGAAGTGGAAGACAGGGAGGTGGGAGGAGACAGATGATGAAAAATTACTTAAGGGGTACAGTGTACATTATTCAGGTGATGACTTCATAACTATGTACTCTATCCACATAACAAAATTACACTTGTACCCCATAAATTTGTACAAATTAAAAAGTTTTTTTAAATAAATAAATACAGTGGAAGACAGACCAGTGGATGTTAGTAGATCAAAATATGAAAAATTAATTCATATGGTTCCAGATTCCACGTTGCAAATAACCCTTAAAAACTAGCACTTGTACAGTTTTAGTGTGGTATTAAAGAAAAATAGCCACAATTATCCAAAGAGACTACTAAAAGCTGCTCTCTATTACAACTACATATCTCAGTGAGAGCACACTTCACATTCTATATCGACCGAGATAACACCCCGTACCTCAACAGGATGAAATCAGACACAAATATGAAAATCCGGCTGACTTGCACTAAGCCAGATGATCAAGAGATTTGCAAAAAGGCAAAAACCAATGCCGCTCTTCTCATGAATTTTGCTTTTGGAAACTGTAGTTATTTTTAACAAAATTAAGTTATTTATGGAAGGGTTTATTATCATTCTTTTTAAATGAATTGACAAATATATGTTAAAGTGTTCTCCATTTTATCTTCAAATATGATAAATATTGATAAACAAAAGGGGCCCTAAATAATTTTTAAGAGTTAAACGGGATTTGAGACCCACAGCGTGTAACTCAGACCTTCTGGTCTGAGCCAAGTAGCATATCCTCCCAATCCCTATAACTTGGTTTAGGATCCAGCTTCAGCCAGTGAGACACACTCAACAGACTCAAATCTTGGATTTTCTTGTATTTCGTTTGATTTGTTTCTTCGTTTGTTTCATAGAGACAGAATCTCATTCTGTTACCCAGGTGGAGTGCTGTGGTGCCATCATAGCTCACTGCAGCCTCCAACTCCCGGCCTCAGCCTCCAGAGTAGCTGAGACCACAGGCGTGCACCCCCACACCCAGCTAACCCTTGGCTTTTTCAGGGGAGAAATGCTCACTAACACCGCCCTTCCCAGGCCCATGGTGGAGAGGACGCTGGTCTGAAGCCACTGCCGCAGTCCTCCAAGTGCAAGGCAAGAGTTTGAGAATTGAAGCCCCACCTGAGAACCAGTCCTGGCAGCATCAGGGGAGCCCCACTTTGAACGGACATGTGCTGATGAGGTGAATGAGGTGGAGGGATGGGTACCGTAGCCCGAAAGTACAGAAAAGCAAGGGCAGCCTTCTCTTGAGGGCACATGGGTTGCCCCATGATGCTGTCTGGGACGTGGATGTGCGCCTCTCCATCCACTGCTCTGTCCATGGCTCTGACTGCCAGCCTCTCCAGGGTGTGTGGCCTGGGAGGGTGCAGCCCTGACTTCAGGATGGACCTTCTGTGGCCAGAAGCCACGTCTGTGGAAATGAGTTCTGGAACTCAGGGCTGAGATCTCTGTCTCACATTCTCTCTCTCACAGACACTCCGCAGTCACGATGTCTTCAGCTTCGTAGGATTCTCTTGCACCTTCTTGCTCCACTTCAACAGGCCTCTATCAATAGCACAAGCAGCAGGAGCTTCTCCAACAGGCTGCGTGCGTGAGTATGTGTGTGATTTACGAGTTTTGTGATGTCTGAGCCACAGAAATAAGCTAAAATAAGAAACGTGCCTCCTGCAGGACCCATGAATTATGACAGATCCATCTTCTTTGTTAGTCAAAACTCATCTTTGACTAAGATATTTCTGTTCCCAAACTGGCTTCTTTTAATACATATGTAGATTTGGGCCCAAGCTGGGCCTCGGGAGATTCCATCCCTGTAATGTTCTCTTGTAAAATGAATAGAGAACTGAAAATCCCCTGTTGTTTGCAGTAGATTTATCAGACTTTGCCAAGCTTAAGTGCTCTTGGAAAGATTTTGCTGATAGTATCTGTAAGTCAGCTCTCTTGGGCACTTGTGTTTACTTAGAAATGTGATTAATTGAGAGCATAAATAGTGTTAAGTGCCTCCCTGTGGAGAGACCACAGAGTCCCTCTTTTGCCTTTGGTGGCCCCATCTGAAACACACATAGTTCAGGGGGTCTCACATGTGTCTCAGTGCTAAGAAGGATTTAATATGTTAACTCATACATTAAAACAACACTGATCAAAGTGAAAGAGATTATTCATATTTTTTGAAAAGACATAGAATAAAATAATATTCAAGTTCAACTTAAGAGACTTGCAGAAATTAGGTTTGAACAAGCATAATTTTAGTAAATTAAACACTAATTTAAAAGCAACTATAATTGTTTCTTTCCAGGCACAAAAAACTTTCTGCAGGCACCTACAAATACATTTGACAACTTGCCCCCGTCTAGACCAAATTCCTGAGGGGACGGGGGAAGTAGGCAAACCAAGTAGAACTCAGAAGCCCAGGAAAAACACAAATCTAGGCAGCTCAAAAAGCGGTAAGTCTCTGGATTGCTGGCATTACACAGGCGATGGAAGATCGAGACGCATCTTGCCCCAAGAAAAGTGTCCAGCACAGTGTTTGGTATCTAATACACCGAGCGCTACAGATGCTAAGAGACATGTTAGCATCTCCCACCTCCGCTCCGGGATCCCACACTTCAGCGCTCCACTCTTCCCTGCCGGCCTTCAGCAAGTGGCACAGAATGAGTGTCCCACAGCATCTGTGTGTCACCTCTTCCTCCCTGGCCCACAGCCTGACTCTATTCCCCAGCTCCCTTGCAGCTACCAGGGACCAGAGGCCTTGAGTTCTGGCCCGCGGAACATGGTTGGACGTACAGGCACACCAATTCCAGGCCTGGCCTCTGAAACCTCCCCCAAAACCCTGTATGTTTGCCCTCTTTATTCATCTCTCAGCCAAATACGGAGGATCCAGTGGAGAATTCCGAAGCCCAAGGGGCTGGCAGAACCATTACTCAGAGTGAGCCATAGTCCCCCGACCATACCACCCAACTCACGGCAGCCTCTACGCTGGACTGAGCAGTGAACCATAGACATTTTGTACTGAGACTTGGACTTGTTTCTCTTAGCAAAGGGTGTCACTTACTCTAGTAAAACACGCCTTACCGATTAAGGCCCCCAACATTTTCTAGTCACATGCCTCCTCTACCAGTAGCCTATCCTGCCTGCTTTGACTGAACAAAGAATGAGAAAAAAACAAAACAAAATTCATTTTTCTCAGCAGAAAGTATACATACATATGACACATGCAGAGACTTAGTGAAGCTTATAGACCAGCACCCACATAAAGGGGGATTTTAAGACATCTTCATTCAACGATATGAATTCCTGTATTCATAAAAGATAATGTATGAGAAGGTACTTGCACTCATAAAAATCACTACCAAATACAGTGGAGGATAGCTCAGATGAATCATTCCTGCCTCTTTCTCATTCACGGTCTACAAAACTTGGAGAGTCATCCCTAGCCTGAGACATATCCAATAAGCCTACCAATGGAATTGTTCTAATCGACAAAACACATGTTCGTAACCAGTTTAAACCACCAATTCAAACAAGTCTCTACTGCCAAAATACTTAAGGAAAATGTCGTCAGGTAACAGTGTTATCCTGGGAATAGTGCATCAGACAGGGGTCAAGGCTAAGTTGGCTTAAGTCTTGGTAGCATCTCCAAGAGTTATGAGCACAAATGGCTGGCAAAATGAGCTGGGAGCACCAGCCTCCAGGTTCCAGCCTGCCTTTTCTAGAGAATAATGCAGATTTAACTCAAGATGCAGAGCCAGCTGGTGAAAATATAAACATTTATGTGGTTTACATGAGGCCACCAGCACTTTCTCCAGGGCTCCTATACAGAAGGGATCTTAAATTACAAGCAGAGGTAACACTGCTCTGAGTCCTGGGCTGAGCCTGCCCAAGACAATTCCATTGGCAGGCTTATTGGATGAGATAGGGTTTTGTTTTTTTGCTTTAGAACTTCCTGATTCTGATTTCTAAAACGAAGATTTGTCTTCTCTTGACAGGAAAATACCTCATGACTTTAGACAAATTCAGAAATGTCTGCATAGCTTGCCTCAATTTACCTTTTATCAAGGAAAACAATGTCTATGGAGCCAATTCATTGTGTGAAAATGTTGAAATCTACGTTGAATCAGTGTAGTAGATATCATCAATTCTGATAGGTTGATTGGAAAAGGAAAAGAAGGAAAACAAGCCTTCGATACTTTGTTTTAACTTAAGACATACAAATACACATGTGTTTGCCTATCATGTGGTGCAAAGCCAGCCACTTCAGCTCCAAAGCACAAGCTCAAGGGAGAGGAGCATGACCCCATCGATTCGCAGAGTCACTTTGTCTACACAGAGTGGGTACTTCAGAGACAGCACTTAGTCACCACAGACTCGGCCTCAAGACACAGGTGACCTTGTTCACTTGATTCTTCAGTGACTAGAACAGGCAGAGGGCTAGGCTTTCCTCCAACCACACACTCCTTCCCACCCTCATTCCCAGATACTGGGGATAACTGCCTGTGTCTGTCATCACTCTCCAACAAGAGACAGTAGTATAGATATACAGAGACTTGTTCTAAGGAATTGTGGGAGCTAGCGAGTCTGAGATCTGTAGGGCAGGCTGGCAGGCTGTAAACTCAGGTAGGAGTAGATGCTACAGTGTTGAGGCAGAATTTCTTCATCCTCAGGAAACCTCAGTTTTTGCTCTTCAGGTCTTTCAACTGATTGGATGAGGCCCCTCACTTTAAGGGTACTGCCTTTCTTTTTTTTTTTTTCTTTTTTTGAGAGTCTCTGTGTCCCAGGCTGGAGTACAGTGGGGCAATCTCAGCTCACTGCAACTTCTGCCTCCTGGGTCCAAGTGATTCTTGCCTCAGCCTCCCAAGTAGCTGGGATTACAGGCGCATGCCACCACGCCTGGATAATTTTTTTATTTCCAATAGGGATGGGGTTTCACCATGTTAGCCAGGCTGGTGTAGAAGTCCTGACCTCAAGTGATCTGCCCACCTCTGCCTCCCAAAGTGCTGTGATTACAGGTATGAGCCACCATGCCCGGCTGGTACTGACTATGCCAGGCCAGTATTGCCTTTCATTTAAAGATTACAATTAGTTACGTTAAAATAGTTGCAGATGTTAACAACAGTTACAAAATACTTTTAGCAGCAACACTAGATTAACGCTTGCTTATGTCATTGTCTAGGTCATCATCTGCTATAGCCTGGCCTAAGTCTACCCCAGCCGGCTATTGCTCCTGCTGGAATGGTTACACCCCATGGACACTGGGGTAGAACATCTCTGAGCAGCTCTGTTTCATAGCAGGTAGAGGAACCATCATTAATGACAACTTCCGACAACCTGAGCCCCCACCAAGCAAAGGGCAGCAACTGGGGCCCAGTGAGCACAAGAGCAAGAGACCACACACAGTCTCTGAGGATAAAGATCTTGAATGAGGAGCCTTAACTACCCCCAAAAAAGTTGATTTATATTTGGTGTGCACTCAATTAAAAGGCCTGAATTCAAATAAATGTCTTTTGAAAACATTTCCATGGAAAATACTAGAACTAAAGAAGTTTGTCACTTGGAAGATTAAGTGTGGCTTTGCTGAAAAATGTACTTATCCAGCACCCTCCAGCACCCTCCAGCACCCCTCCCAGCACCCCATTTGGTTCAGTGTGTCCACCCTCCAGCACCCCTTTTGGTTCAGTGTGTTCATGATCGTTTATAATGAAATAAATACAATCTGCCCACTCCTGGGCTCACATTTTCTCATGGCTGGTATGGGTGAAACTGAGACCAAATAAGTGATTCTGGGGGGTCCCAAACAGCACAACAGCCTCGGATCCTGGAATTCACCAAATTTACTGACAGCCCATCTCCTTACGCTGTAGCTGAGCTGCACCTGTCTGAATTTAGTACCTGAGTGATACGCGTTGAACAACCATTTTCTGCTGCAACAGGGCTGTACTTTTCAGTCTCTCGGCACACTTCAGTTAAACCCTGCAAATCCTCACATCCACATGACTAAACTGTTCAGTGTGGTTTCTGATAAAAGGATTGAAGCTTCAGATTTTTGGAAGCCAAGCCATATTAATTAGACGTTATCAAATGTATTCCCGCTGCCTCCACATATGTCACAAAGTACCCTGGAGAGGGACAGCTCCCTTTCCTTTATTTAAAATACAAGTTGAGGTGGGGGGCAGTGGTTCAAGCTTGTAATCCCAGCACTTCAGGAGGCCGAGGTGGGCGTATAACCTGAGGTCAGGAGTTCGAGACCAGTATGGCTAACATGATGAAACCCTGTTTCTACTAAAAATACCAAAAATTAGCTGGGCATGGTGGCATGCGCCTGTTATCCCAGCTACTCAGGGGGCTGAGGCAAAATTGCTTGAACCTGGGAATCAGAGGTTGCAGTGAACCAAGATCGCGCCATTGCGCTCCAGCTAGGGCAGCAAGAGTGAAACTCCATCTCAAAAAAAAAAAAAAAAAAAAATGCAAGTTGAACACCTTCGGGGTGCTTTTTTCCTACATCAGTTCCTCTCCTTTAGCTGACTGGAGTGGCTTCTCCCTGCAGGACTGACACACACTGGCTTTTACTAGAATTAACAGTGGCAGGAACTCACTCTGTGGGTAAGGAGCTCGGAAAACATGCTGCCCGGGAAGCTATTGCTGTGAAAACACCTGGACCAGTCTGGCCCGTTTAGCTTTCTGGCAGCCATATGCTCAGTCGTGTGTGGACTGTGATTTTACTTAACCTGGATGTAGCATGTGGTACAGCCCAGCCTGTAACTGGGAAGATGATTACGTCCAGTTCCTTCAGAGGAAGCGAGTACTCAGGCTGCACAGGGCGAAGGCTCCATAGGTTTCCTGGAGCCTGGAATCCTGGCCCTGCGGAGTGGCCGCCCTGATGATGGGACGGCGAGGCTGGGGCTCCCCAACAGTGCGATGGGCCGGGTGCCCGTGCTGCGCCTCTGGCGAATCCGGAGAGGTGCGGAGGGGAGCGGTGGTTAAGGACCACCGCCAAAATATTTGTGGATTCCGATGGCATTTCCTTCCCTAAGACATTTCTGGAAAGCATAATTCCATTTACAGCCTTTGTCTTTGCTGCTCTTGGGGGCAAGTTTGCTGGGAGGAGCTTTGAAAGGAATGTTATTTGAATCACATTTTTTGGTCTGTACGGAGGTCCACGTGAGATCACAGATACTGCTTGTGAGAACATGAATCAGCCAAACCCTATTTCGTTCCATGTGAAAAAAGGCTCAGCTGTCAGCAATGGCTTCCCCCAGACAGACAGTAAGATTAGAAGTGGTGTGAAGGGAAATTCTTTTCTTTGTATATAGTTTGAGCTCACGTAAATTTGTTTCAATTAAATGTCTAAAATACAATAATTTTATTAATCTACTCCTCTATCTCCCTCTTCCCCCACCCACAAGTAAGAAATATGAAATACACACTTCTTGACAAAACAAAGTTTAAAATGCTGGTTCCTGTAAATCAGATGTCACCATATTCTTATGTAGGATATGTGACCTAGAACCATTTTTACAGTATTTCAGCATGTAGTATTTGTCACTAAAAGCTTACCAACTGCCAGCTGTAACTGTACTGAATAAGAGGGCTCTGATCTCCTTCAGTTTATATATAGAAACAATATATATAGTTTATTATTATATTCAATAGAAGATGAACAAGCAGATTTTTTTTTCTTGTAAATGGATGTGCATGGTCTGCCACTGCAGGCTTCATCTTCAACCTTGTCTCATTCCTTCTTAAAATGAGTTACCCATTTGTAAACTGTGATTTCTTTGAGGCATTGTTCCCATACACGATGTGTAAAGCATCAATTATTTCACTGTTCTTCCACCCAAGCTTACCCATAAATGTAATGTTTGGGCCAGGCACGGTGGCTTGCACCTGTAATCCCAGCATTTTGGGAGGCTGAGTCAGGCAGATCACGAGGTCAGGTGTTTGAGACCAGCCTGGCTAACATGGTGAAACCCTCTCTCTACTAAAAATACAAAAATTAGCCAGGTGCAGAGGTGGGTGCCTGTAATCTCACCTACTCGGGAGGCTGAGGCAGAACTGCTTGAACCCAGGAGGAGGAGGTTGCAGTGAGCTGAGATCATGCCACTGCACTCCGGCCTGGGAGACAGAGCGAGACTCCATCTAAAAAAAAAAAAATTTGATGTTTGTTCTTGCTTCAGTTTTAGGATTCGTGTTGCACTGATACAGGGTGTTTGTTTGTTTGGGTTTTTTGAGACAGGGTCTCACTCTGTTGCCCATGCTGGAGTGCACTGGAATGATCACGGCTCACTGCAGCCTCGATCTCCTGTGCTCAGGTGATTCTCCCACCTCAGCCTCCTAAGTAGCTGGGACTACAGTCACGTGCCCCCACACCTAGCTGATTTTTGTATTTTTTTTTTTTTTTTTTTTTGTAGAGATGGGGTTTCACCGTGTTGCCCAGACTGGTCTCAAACTCCTGGGCTCAAGAGATCTGCCTACCTTGGCCTCCCAGAGTGCTGGGATTATAGGCATGAGCCGCTGTGCCCAGCCTAATCCAGGCTATTTTAAAACTGGTGTCTTATCCTTCTTAGTGAATCAAACTAGTACCTATTCAGATATCTTAGAAGTTAATATAAGTTTATTTCGATGCAAAAAAAAATTTTGAAATCCATGCAGACTTTTTCCATATATACATTTTCCATGAACATTTTAAAATCCCTTCATCTATTTTAGGACATTGTCAGACTATATTCTCAAAAATGCTTAATAGGCACAAATACATTTCACACTCTGCTGCATTCTAAGGATACAAGGATGAAAAAAATGCAATCCATGCTGTTAATAGGCTCACTGTCTACTGGAAAGACAGATCAGTAAACAAAATACAGTCTGTGTACTGCGGGGGGAGATGCAGGCAGATAAGGCTCGGCATCAGCTGGCTAGGTTGAGAGTTATGAGGGGTAAGGACTTACTAGAGCAGATGATATCTGAGCTGTGTTTCAAGAGTAGAAATATCCAACTATTAAGTGAAGGGAAAAAACTCCAGGGACAGGGAATGGCATGTTCAAAGTTATGCAGACATGAGACAATATGATGGCTTAAGGAACTCCAAGTAACTGGCACTGCTTAAATAAAAATGCCAAGATGGGAGATGAGGAAAGACAGGCAATTACCATAGCAGTGAGGAGCAGAGATCTCCAGCCCTGCTATTTAATGTCTGTATGTCCTTGGGCAGGCTTAGCCACTCTGTGCCTTGGTTTCCTCTTCTATAAATGTTATGCTGCTATTATCCTTAACATCTTTTTGAGTGCTGGGGAACATTAACAAATGATTAGCTGTGAACTCTCTAGCCACTCGAAATATCCATCATCCTGTGAAGTGGCGAAGGCACCTACTGTGTGCCAAGCCCTCTCTGAGCACAGCATGAGTTAATTTTATGCCACCAGATGCTGAGTGTGGGGTTTTGGCCACAGGTTGAGTGGGACATGCAAAGCCTCATCAGGATGTGCTTTGGGAGTTCAGACTGTAAAGTCCTTCCCCTTTGTGCCAAAGCAGAGCCACTGTGGCTGCCTGATCAGGTGGTCAGGACCCAGACTGTCTTTGGACACAGAATGGTTTTTCTCCCAGCTGAGCAAGCTGGGACCGGGTTTCTGACCCTAATTTAATGAGCCTGGCATTTTAACAGAGTCTTCCAATTATTCATCACAGCTGAGAGCAGAGTCAGAGACTCGAAATAAGACTGGGGTTTGTAAGAACTCATTGGCCCTCCAAGAAACTTCCTAGAATCCAATTCAAACATGACATCTTCTTATTTGCTTTGAATCTCTCCTACATAAAGTTCTACATGTCAGAAAACAAAACCTCAAATGAAAAGGAAGGGAATGAAATGCCCAAAGGCCACCTTCTTTCAATTTAAACACAAAACAAACCAACTTCTCTGTTGGATCTGTATTTACACCTGTTTATGAGCTATGGTTTTGGAAACTCTGCAGCCAGTGTGGAGATGAAGAGGAATGCTTTGTGAGAGCTGAGCCTGAACACTCCTGAACCCCCACTGAGAATGCCAGGCTAAATAAAGCCTCCTTGGCAACTGAAGAAGCACCCAGCCTTTCCTCCCTACTGTTTCTACATCTCCACGTCTCCAGCCTTACTCACTACACTCCCACGGAGTCCACAGCCCTGAGCTCTGTTCTGGCTACTCAAAATCACCAAGTTCTTGGGAAATATTGAAACACGCAGATTTCTCCATTTCTATAACATGGTATCAGAATGCTCCAGATACAGCAGAAAGCCCCCTAATAAAGGGAAAAGAAGTGACAGAACACCACCACTTTACAGCACTATTGTAAATTGTTTATTTTTTTATTTTTTATTTTTTGAGACAGAGTCTTACTTGGTCAGTCAGACTGGAGTGCAGTGGCGTGATCTCGGCTCACTCCAGCATCGACTTCCCTGGGCTCAGGTGACCTTCCCAACTCAGTGTTCCAAGTAGCTGGGACTACAGGTGCACACCACCAACATGCCTCGCTAATGTTTGTATTTTTTCTAGAAATGGGATTTCGCCCTGTTGCCCAGGTTGGTGTCAAACTCTTGGGCTCAAGTGATCCATCCACTTCAGCCTCCCAATGTGCTAGGATTGCAGGTGTGAGCGTGGTAAATGATTTATTAAGGCAAGAATAACCTATAAATGCTAAGAGCTCTAGGCAAATGATTGTTGGGGAACAGGATAGTATATGGAAAAATCTGGAAGACATTACCTTAACCACATTGTTAATTTCACCAACAATGGGACAAATTGACATCATGAGCCTCCTAATGTGATACAATGAGAGGACATGTCATTTATGTAGTAGCACAGACAAAATATTTAATTTCAATAAAAACCATTAAAAATAATGTAAATATTTGAGAAATGTAAATATGAACTGTTTAGGAGACAAAAGTGTCATAATAATGTTAAATGTCCTGCGTGCCATATTTGCATGTGGTTATGTAGGAAAATGACCTGAGATGCATGCTGAAGTATTTAACTATGTGGCAAGATATTAACAACTGATTGAGGTAGAGTATAAATCGGTGTTCATCTATACTATTCTTGCAATGTTTTTAGGGTTTGATGTCATTCAAAATGAAAAAAGTTCTTGGCCCTCCTTTTTATTTTTTATTTTTGAGATGGAGTCTCGCTCTGTCACCCAGGCTGAAGTGCAGTGGCGCAATCTCGGCTCACTGCAGCCTCCGCCCCCAGGTTCAAGCAATTCTGCTTCAGCCTCCCAAGGATGGTCTTGATCTCCTGACCTCATGATCCACCGCCTCAGCCTCCCAAAGTGCTGGGATTGCAGACGTGAGCCACCACGCCCGGCCTCTTAGACCTCTTTCTCTGTAGTCAATTCCCCTTTTCCAAACTTTACTTCCTAGTTAACCAGTTAACTAATTTTTCTCGTTTATCAAGCTCAAAACTTTTTGACTCAGTTTTGGAGAAAAACTACAATGTTTAAGAGTTTCTTTTTCCTTTGTGATTCTGATTCAAGGGAAGGAAATAAACAGTAAAAAAGATAACTGAGAAAATGCGGGCACTACACTTAATGATGATACTTAAGAGTAAAATAATTAGAATTCTTATTAACTTTAGTAATTTGGTAATGACACTATGCAGTATTCTTTAGAAATGCACGCTGTGGTGAGAGGGAAAATGGCATTATGTTTGGGTTTGCTTTAAATGCTTCAGCAAAGAAAACTGGAAAGAAAATGCAAGGAAAACATAGATAAAGCAAATATGACAAAATCAAATAATTTTTTTTCTGGACCACTGGCATATGGGGATTCACTGTATTCTTTCTGGTTTTGAGTAGGTGTGGAATTTTTGATTATAGACAATTTATAAGCCCAGGCGTGGTGGCTCATGCCTATAATCCCAGCAGGCTGGGAGGGTGAGGCAGGTAGATCACTTGCGGTCAGGAGATCGAGACCAGGCTGGCCAACATGGTAAATCCCCATCTCTACTAAAAATGCAAAATTAACCAGGCATGGTGGCGAGCACCTGTAATCCCAGTTAATTGGGAGGCTGAGGCAGGAGAACTACTTGAACCGGGAGGTGGAGGTTGCAGTGAGCCAAGAGTATGCTACTGCACTCCAGCCTGGGTGACAGAGCAAGACTCTGTCTCGAACAGAACAAAACAAAAAACAAGTTCTAAGATGTCTTACTTCCCTTGCATTCCATCATACAATTCAGATCTCCATCACATCTACCCTACTTTCAATGAAGTCACCCATTCATTGATTATTGTTTTGGTCTCTCATCTCTCTTCTACTCCGTTCCGTTCTATACAGTGCTGTCAGGTTAATCAGTCTATAACCCCTTTTACGTGGCCTCCATCAATTGTCTTTCAAGCTACCCACAATGTAACTCTACCATTCCCATTCAAATCAAAGTGAAATCAGGCTTTGGAGTCACAGTGACCAAATGTATATCTTGATTTGCCCAGACAGCCCTGGTTTACATCTGTTGCCCCGGCATAATCATTAGCAGTGCTCTCTTTTATGCTCAAAAGGTGCCAGTTTAAATGACAAATATATGGTCACCATAAATCAAGTGATCCTGAGTTCAAATTCCAGGTCCTACAGTAATTGCTGTGCAACTTTAGCAAATTATTTAAATCCCCTGGGCCTCAATTTTCACATCTGTAAAATGAAGGTAATAATACTGATCATTAAAAAATAACGTGTGAAAATCTTAGCAAGATGCCCAATACATATTGAGCAATTAATAGAGTCGCTATAATAATGTCTCCCTTCAAAGGAGACCCCTTCAATTCAGCAAGATCCCTGACCTCCCCAAGCATGCCTTGCTTATGACCCCTCTGAGGTCTACTGATGCTATTTCCCCACCTATTAAAACCCTACCTATAATAGTCAGTACTCAAGTTGCAGTACCTACAACTCATAACTCACTTGTCATGTGTAATGATCCACTCGCTTACATGTTCCCTGGACTATTTATTCTATGTAAATACATTTGTCTCCTTCACTAGAGAGACTGTTCATTTCTTAAAGCAGAAAATGTGCTCTCTCCCACACAAATCCTGTAACCCCTAACCCAGTGCTGTCCACCTGCAGCAATTGCTCAGTAAAACTTGTATGCCCCAAATAAAAGATATAAATGAGATCTAAGAACCCAGCATTTGCATAGGCAAGACTATTTTCCTTGGAGAAACAAAATCTGGATTTGTAATCACAGTATTATTTTTAAGAAATTGTGGGGGTCATGGTGGCTTACGTCTATAGTTCCAGCTACTCCAGAGGCTGAGGGAGATCACTTGTATGCTGAGGTAACCTCCCAGGCAAAAATGTCCCTTGTCCTCTTTCTCGCTTAGTTGTCCTACCAGCTCTCATTTGGCTGCATGGTCTTAAATGAGCAGGCTTCCTCTACCTGGGCCTTGGTGTTCTCATCTATACAATGGAAGTGGGGAATTGAATAATTATTTCTGATCGGAAGATCTCCCCTAACTCACAAGTTCCCTAAAACCAAATAACCTAATATCAATTCACGGTGAACAGGCTAGGCAAATGGTTTTCATCTGAAGAGAGGCTGTCATGGAATCAATAATAAAAAGACTAAGACTCTGCTACATAGCTAAGAAGAGGCATTTCACAGACAAACCCCTTAGAAAAGAAACAGATGTAAAAGCAGTCAACCTCAACAGTAATGGGAAATACATATTTTTTAAAATGCAGTGTCATAGACTTTACTGTTCCATTTTCTCTTTCTCTCTCTTTCTCTTCCTTTTTCTTTTCTTTCTTTCTTTTTCTTTCTTTCTTTCTCTCTCTCTTTTTTTTTTGAGATGGAGTTTTGCTCTTGTTATTCAAGCTGGAGTGCAGTGGCACCATCTCAGCTCACTGCAGCCTCCGCCTCCCAGGTTCAAGCAATTCTCCTGCTTCGGCCTCCTGAGTAGATGGGATTACCGGCGCCGGCTAATTTTTTGTATTTTTAGTAGAAACGGGATGGGGTTTCACCACGTTGGCCAGGCTGGTCTCCAATTCCTGACCTCAGGTGATCCGCCCACCTGGCCTCCCAAAGTGCTGGGATTACAGGCATGAGCCACCGCACTCGGCCTACCATCCCATTTTCTAAATGCCCGACACATTACCAGTGGGGGCATAAACACTACAGACCTTCTGGTGGACTGATAATTCTTCCAAAAACTTGGAAATTAATCATATCTTTTGGCTAATAATGTTCTGGGGAAAAGAAGACTAAACGCAAACAAACAAAAACATTTTCTGCTTATCTAATCCTAGCAAAAACCTGGAAGTGAAAACAGGGC
>PVKP010020951.1:0-39936 GCA_004027715.1 Plecturocebus donacophilus
GCCGCGCCGGGCGCCGGCAAAAGAGCCGCGCGGGCCAAAAGAGTCGCGCTGGCGACCTGTGTGGCTTCTCTGCCGGGAGTCTCGGAGTCTGTGGGCAACAAAAATTCGTCGGAAAGTGCGGCATCCACTCGTTCTCTGCACTTTCACTGGGAGCTACATTCCTGAGCTGTTGCTAGTCGGCCATCTTGGATCTCTTCCCATCTTGACAATTTCTAAGTGTATAGTTCAATAGTGTTAACAATAGTTACACTATTGTGCAATAGATCTCTAAAAGTTTTTCATTTTGCAAAACTGAAACTATACTCATTGAGAAACAACTATTTCCCTTTCTCATAGCTCCTGACATCCACAATTCTGCTTTCTATGAGTTGGACCAATTTAGATATCTTATGTAGGTAGAATCATACAGTATTTGTCTTTTTGTGACTGGCTTATTTTACTTAGCATGTCTTCAGGGTTCATCAGTGTTATGGCACATGACAGTATTTCTTTCTCTTTTTAGACTAAGTAATATTCCACTGTATATATTATACTCCATTCTCTGTATCCATTTATGTGTCAATGGACATTTGGTTTGCTTCCACCTCTTGGCTATTGTGAATAATGCTGTAATGAACATGGATATGCAAATATGTCATCAAGAGTCTGTCTTCAATTCTACTGTATACTGGATTTCTGGATCATATGGTAATTGCATTTTTAGTTTCCTGAGGAAACGCCATACTGTTTTTCATAGTGACTGCATTGTCAATTCCCATTGACAGTGCACAAGAATTGCAATTTCTACACATTCCAATACCACTTGTTATTTTATGTTTTTGTGATAATGGCCATGTGTATTAGTCCATTCTCATACTGCTATAACAAACTACCTGAGACTGGGTAATTGAAGAAAGGAAATTTGACTCACAGTTCCATAGGCTTTACAGAAGCATGTTTTGGAGGCCACAGGAAACTTACAATCATAGCAGAATGCAAAGGGGAAATAAGCACATCTTACCATGGTGCAGCAGAATAGAGACAGAGAGAAGGGAGAAGTGTGTCACACACCTTTAAACCATCAGACCTCATGAGAACACTCTACCACGAGAACAGCAAGGGAGAAATCTGCCCCCATGATCCAATCACCTCCCACCAGGTCCATCCCCTGACATGTGGGGATTACAATTTGATGTAAGATTTGGGTGGGGACAGAGTCAAACCATATCACCATCTTAATGGGTTATATGTCATTATAGTTCTGATTTGCATTTCTCTAATGGTTAGTGACACTGAATATCTTGTCACTTGTTAGTCCTTTGTAAATCTTTGGAGAAATACCTGTTTGAGGCTTTTACCCATTTTTTTTAAACTAGGTTAGTTTCTTATTGTAAATATAGGCATTCTTTCTATATTCTGAATATAACTTCTTATCAGATATATAATTTGAAAAT
The DNA here is from genome assembly GCA_004027715.1 of Plecturocebus donacophilus. NCBI lineage: Eukaryota > Metazoa > Chordata > Mammalia > Primates > Pitheciidae > Plecturocebus > Plecturocebus donacophilus. The sequence continues at coordinate 1,434 of PVKP010020951.1, forward strand.
ATTTTCTCTCATCCAGGTTACTTTTTCACTCTACCTCTTATTTCCTTTGATGTACAAAAGGCTTTAAGTTCGATATATTCTCATTTGTCTATTTTTGCTTTTGTTATCTGTGGTTTTGGTGTCATATGCAAGAAAACCTTGCCAAATCCACTGTCATAAAATTTTTCTGCTGTGTTCTTCTTGTAGTTTTATATTTTAAGGTCTTATGTTTAAGTCTTTAATTCATTTGGGGTTCATTTTTGTATATTGTGTAAATTAAGGTTCTGACTTCATTTTTTTGTACATGGATATCTAGTTTTCTCAACACCATTTGTTGGCAGGACTACCCTTTAGCCCGTTGTGTGGTTTTGGCACTCTTGTCTAAGACTGGTTGATTGTGTGCACCAGGGTTTACCTCTGGGACCTCTCCTCGATTCTATTGACCCATATGTCTGTCTGTATGTCAGTACCACACTGTTTAGATTACTGTAGCTTGGTATCACTTAACCTATTTTTTAAAAAACTTTTTTTTCTTTTTCTTATTTGAAGTATTTTTCAGCAAATATCAGATGGTATGATTTTACCTCTTCATAGTTCAGTATAACTGTAAAAATTATGGCCCACTACAAAACCACAATATTATTATCACTCCTAATATTTTCTTTGGTATAATCTTACACCTTGTCTTAATCAAATGTATGGATTTTCTCAAAAATGTGTGTTTTGGTTTATTTGAATTAAAATCTAAACAAGGTCCACGTTTTAATTTGCCTGGTTTTTAGGTCACTTTTAATTTAGAGTAATTCTTCCTCTGCCCCCTTTTCCTCCAGCCATTGACTTATAGAAATCAGTTTAGTTGTCCTATAGAATGCCTCCCATTCTGGATTTCTCTAATTCTTTATTATGTCATTAAACACTTAATGAAAATTAGCTAGTGACTTAATTGTGTGGTCACTTAACTATAAATTGAAATTAGTCTAAAACCATGATTTTTTTCATGTCTGCAAGCATTTTTAAAAATCTTATCTGCAAATTGAAGATTCAAAGAGAAACACCCCACCTCCCAACCTATTCTTTTATTTCTTCCCCCCAAGCACACCCCTAAAGATAACCATTACCCAGAAGCTGTTTTTTACATTTCATTGGATATACTCACATCTTCCCATTTTCCACCCAAAGTATATAGGATCTCATTCTTTAAATAAATGTTTGTAGAAAAATTTTGTATACCCTGAGCTTGTGGTGTACATTGGTCATCCCTATTCATTTTTCACTATTCCTGCCACACAACTTTGTTCTTGTTCTACTGCTGTAAGTGATTTACCACTCCTGTTCAAAATCTGAAATGTATGGGAATTTATTGCCTTTGACTTTTATTTAAGATATTAACAGTGGATTTATTATTGACTGTCCTAATTGATTTGTTTGTTTTTCAGGAGGAATTTTGGGGAAGTTAAAACCTACCTTTCTGCCAGGATCACATCACTGGAAGTTCCTTGACACTCTTTTTGTAAAAGAAAAAAAAAAATCACAGAAACACCGCACCTCCCAACCTATTCTCTTTTACTTCTTCCCCCAAGCCCACCCCTAATGATAACTGTTACCCGGAAGCTGTTATGTTCTGTTTCCATGCATGTTTTTGTACTTTTACTATATCTATATGCATCAATTAAATGTATGTCCTGTTCTTTTGTGAATTTATATTTGCACATACATTTTCATATCATAAGTATGATTTGCATTTTTGTTTTTTTATTCAAAATTATGTTTCTTGGAATTTATCCATATTAACACATGGAGCTCTAAATCATTAATTTTAACTGCTGTGGAGTATTCCATAATTTGAATAAAGCATAATTTGTTTGTACAACTCCTACCAAGGGAAAATTATTTCCACTTTCACCATGACAAGTAAGATCACAAAATTAAAAATAAAAATCACATTCATACATGTTTGCCTGTACCCACCTGCCTGATTTTCTCTAAAATAAATACCTAGGAGTGGAAGTGCCAGGTCAAAGGGCATGTGCATCTTCTTATGCTCACATATATGAGAGTTTTCCCCCAAGTATATCTACATCAACATTTATGATGTTTTAATTTTCTGCATTCTTGTCTGTATTCATTTATTTTTATGCTGCTATAAAGAAATATCCAAAACTGGGTAGTTTATAAAGGCAAGAAGATTAATAACTCACAGTTCTGCATGGCTGGGAAGGTTTCAGGAAACTTACAATCACAATGGAAGAAGGAAACACGTCCTTCTTCACATGGTGGCAGGAGAGAGAAGTGCCAAGCAAAAGGGGGAAAAGTCCTGTATAAAACCATCAGATCTTGTGAGAACTCACTCACCATCATGAGAACAGCATGAGTGTAACCACCTCTATGATTAAATTACCTCTGCTGAGTCCCTCCTACAACAAATAGGGATTATGGAAACTACAATTAAAGGTTAGATTTGGATGGGGACAGAGCCAAACCCTATCATTGTCAATGTGAAACAGAACCTTATCATTAATCTATTATATATTTTCTTGAATAAAATGCAAGGTTGAGAACCTTTCCAAGTCCTATTAATCATTTTATCTTCTTTTTCTGTGTAGGATCTGTTTATAAAATTGTTAATCTCTTGGGTTATATATCAGTTTCTTAATGATTTGTGAGGGTTTTAAAGATACATTCTGGATAACAATTCTTTTTTGATATTTATTAAATACAATGGGTCCTCATGAAGTCATCTATGAATTCTTCCTCCCTCCTTCCCCTTTCCCCTCTGTCTCTCTCTATCTCAACATCTACCTCTACCTCTAGTTCTATCTCTAGTTTGAGCTCTAGCTCTAGCTCTACCCCTATCCCTAACACTGTCTCTAGCTCTACCTCTATCCCTATCTCTGCATGAACTCTATGTCTACCTCTAGCTCCACCTCTACCTCAAGCTGCACTTCTACCTCTACCTCCAGCTCTATCCCTGCCTCCACCTCTAGTACTGGTATTAGCTCTAGCTCTACTTCTACCTGTACCTCATCTCTATCTCCAGCTCTAGCTGTCTAGCTCTACCTCTAGTTCTACCTCTAGCTCTAGCTATACTTATATCTCTACTTCACCTCTAGCTTTAGCTCTAGTTCTAGCTCTACCACTACATCTAGCTCTAACTCTACCTCTCTCTATCTCTATCATCTCTCTTTACCTCTATCTCTCTCTATCTCTAGCTCTGTCTCTATCTCTATCTCTATAATCCTTTCTCTCTCTACAGTTCAGATTTTGTTCTTGGAAACAGCCTGGTAATCAGGCAGCATACTATACTTTCCATTTTCCCAAATATCCATCTCTAACCACACCTCACCCCCCTACCACCACACAGATTTTTTCATGGAACATCTCTTGTTTCTGAAGCATTGACACTTATGCAAACAGGTATTAAAAGTAGAAGTGTCCTGCCTTTGTGGACAATCTGTTTGTCAAATATGATCACATTCCATAAATTTGTTTTGAGTTTACCTGGGATTTCTCTCCTTTCAGCATGCATATCATCTCTTCTCTTCTTCTGGACCTTTCCTATCCATGTCTTTACTAGGATTATTACATGTCTGATGAGTGCCGTAAACAAAGTGTTATGTGTGCAATTAGTGCTAGTTTGGATGATGGGAAATAGAAAAGTTAATTCTAATTACTTTTCAAACATTGCTCATGCATTAATAAGAGAATCTGATGTCACTGCAAGATAATTCAGTTGAGATGATAATGCCAATTTATTTAAATGGGAGAGCATCATAATCAGTTTTTTAAAAAGAAACATTTCTAAGACATATTAATGCATCATCTCCACCCATAAAATTGGTATGAATGTACAAATTCCTCTGGACATTTAAGAAGCAACGCCTCCTTAAATATTAAGATCTAGTGAATGCACCATTTTAAACTTTAATATATGTGTCAGAAGGATTTTTTGTTTGTTTTGTTTTTCTATCTTTATATTTGGCTTTTCTCTTCACAAGGACTAAAGGCACATGCAAATGATTAGATTTATTTATTTAGATTTCAAATGAAATTTTTCATTATGTTTATTATTTTTAAACACAGGCATCTGTTTGGCTTTATGTGCAAAGTTCTGAATTTCATTCTCCTCTTACTGAAGTTCTTGAAATAAAAGTAATGCTTTAATATTTGATCATAATAGCCCAAGAAGAATGGTAGCATCCAAGTGTAAGTATTCCATATTGAAGAATAAATTTTTTAAAAGAAAATGCATTATATTAAGAATCATAGATGTTTTTATTTATAATAACAAATATGGAAGGAAAAAGCAGCTTGCAATAAGCATACTCAGTCCATATTTGTATCCAATATATGTTTTCTCTAAAGCAGAATTACAATATAAAAACAAAATTTAGATTCTAAATAGTAAGTCTTATTAGAGAGGAAAATAGTAGCAAATGAACAGTTAAAACTGTCCAAAAATATTAGTAACTTTATTTGAAAAATGACAAACATTCTTCAGAGTTCTGGGCCTCCCAAATATTTCAGTAAAACAAATTGTCTTGGAGAAAAGCTCATAAACTCTGAGCCATTCATTAGTTTATTTTTGTATCATCAGGGAGTTAGCTTGGGAAATTGGTAAACTACCATCTGGCTTGAAAAGTACACGCCCTTAGATTAGGGTTCTATGCAACAAACCATGCAAAAGGCTAATAATTTAACTTAAGAACTTTCTGATTATTACTTTTCATTCTGTTAGCCTACATCACAATTAGAAATAAATCATTTTGGTGGTTTGTGCCTGATTTTTCCCAAATTTCTTTGTTTGTTTGCTTGTTTTAATATTAAGTATAATATTTCTATTAGCTTCAGTGAATACTCTTTACTACAAATTCTTAATGTCTGGATTTACTAAATAATTAAAACCATTCTTGCAAATGTCCAATATAAGAGGGAATAGGAAAACTTCTTGCTTCATACCTTTTTCCAAAAGCTTTTATTTTCAAATAAATTTAATTCTTATTTTCTTTTATCAGCCACAAGCTTAATATCATTTAACTAGCTACTTAATAAAGCTTTGTATTCAATCTTTGAATATACAATGATTTACTTGGGACTTAAATTTTGAATTCTTTCCTCCTTAAATTAACAAAATTTTGAGCTTCTGTTTTAAACTTCAATTATTTCAATTATTTATTTTTTAAACAAGCCTGAATCAAAGGAGTGATTGAAATTCATAACAAATGTCATTTTGTCTCTTACGTGATCATACTATTAAAACTATAAAGTTCACACATCAAAACAAAAAGATAACTAAAGACAAAATTAAAAAATGTGAAAGAACCAAGAAATAAATGACACCTTATCTATCAGGGGAAAAATCTTATGGACTCTCCATAAGAAAGAGTAGTAGCTCCTCCAGGTCCCTGAAGGATAGTAATCTGTGACACTATGGAAGATACTCAGACATAAAGCAATACCAAGAACAAAGACTATTGTATGCCAAGAGCTACTTATTTTCTTATTTTCATGACAGCCAGGAATACATTTGTAATACATTAGCCACAATCTAATTGCGCTACCATTGGAGGCTGCTCAGGATTTCTAGTTGATCACACAGTAGGGGATGGAAGTTGAGTCCATTCTTTTTGAAGATTGATACGATTTGGCTGTGACTTCACCCAAATCTCATCTCAAATTCCTACATGTTGTGGGAGGAACTCGGTGGGAGGCAATTGAATCATAGGGGCAAGTCTTTCCTGTGCTGTTCTCGTGTTAGTAAGTCACACGAGATCTGATGGTTTTAAAAATGAGAGTTCCCTGCACAAGCTCTCTTTACCTGCTGCCATTCAAGTAAAATGTGACTTGTTCCTCCTTGCTGTCTGCCATGATTGTGAGGCTTCTTCAGCCATGTGGATCTGTAAGTCCAGTAAACCTCTTTCTTTTATAAATTGCCAGTCCGGGTATGTCTTTATCAGCAGCATGAAAACAGACTAATACAAAGGTCTAATCAGAGTTGGATTTGTGTTGTTTTTGTTTGTAACACTCTGCTAAGACTGACCACAAGGAGGTCCAGTTTTTTCCATGTTACTAGGTTTTTCGCCTGTTTCTCACAGTAGCAAAAATGCTAGGAAGTTAATTCTGTGGGTATGAGAGCATGTCTATACCATGATCTCCAAAAAGCTGATTTTATTTCTTTTTATTTTTCCCACCAATATACCTGCCATTGCTTTCCTCTTCAAACTTCAACTATTCAGTTAATTCAGCTTTAATCTTGTTGCCTTATACGTGCACAGACATTTTTACATGTTTTATGTGAAACAAGATAGAGCATAAGTAAATAAGTGTGTGTGTATGCATGCCCATGTGTGTGCAAAAAACTGTAATCTCAGTTTTTTATTATTAACTAGTGGAATTAAAGAGATGGTCAAGCACAGGTAACAAAAGGGTTTAAAAGAAAACAGATAACGTGTCTTCGGGGAAGAAAAGATTATAAATTTTACACTGGTCAAAATAGAAATTTCATAGAGTAAGCATCTATAGTTTATGCTAAAAGCTGCATGTAAGGTTAAAATGTGATATAATTACAGGTAGATTTCAACCTTTGGTTGCAGCTGGCTGAGGGGGCTGCTGGCAGCAGCTGTTATTTGGGTGCCCCAGCTGACTGCTCCCAGGTTACCCATAGCAGTTACATGCTGGGAGGAGGAGAAGGCAGGTGCTATCAGATGACTGCTCAGGAATGTGCCCTAAAGGGGACTCTATTTAGCATACAGGAGACTTGTCATGTGGCTTTCTTTGGAGGGTGATTTTAAAGAGTTGTCTGCAACTGATGATGTCTGTGATCTGTATAGAGATCACTTTCAATAATTTATTTTCCTGTAAACAGAAAAGGAATACTGGGAAATGGGTAAGAGAGAGAAAACAAGAGAAAGTCTTAGTTATTTCTGGACCTAGTAGGCAATGTGACACTACTTGCTATCCCTGGAGCTGAGTTTTAGTAATCCTTAGATATTCTCATTCTACTTTGTTTAGAAATTGAACTTCAAAACAATGAACACTAGTGAGGCTGGATGCTGTAGCCAAAAAGCTTAGGATTTGAAGGAGTCACATCTTAACTTCACTACTTCACAGCTTTGTGACCTTGGTCTCATCATATAACTCAGTTTCACCAGTTTGTAAAATGGTGATTATAATCACTGCCTCAATATATTAATGTAAAGATGAAATAAGGACACATGTAACATACGTGGCATATATTAGATGCTCAATAATTATGGTTCCTTTTTCATCATGTTGTAGGCTAATTGAAACCAATCTTTCCACCCACAGAGATTGAGTTAGGTGTTAGAAAATATTCACAAGTTATGTTAGGAATCAATTCACTCCATCCACTCTGGCCATCCTTGCTATTCCTTAAACATGGTAGGCACTCTTCTACCTTAGGGCAACCGATCTGTCTGTTTCCTCCTCTGAACCTTCTCCCAAGAATGCATATGAACGAATTCACTTCGTTCAACTCCAGTTAAATGTCTTCTTCTCATTGAGGTTTATCCTGACAACCCCACTTAATACTGCAACCTGTACACGGCCAGCTTCACTGCTCCCTCAGTGCCATACTCCTGAGTCCCCTTACCATGCTCCTTTATTTAAAAAAAAAAAAAATACATTTATTGATAGTTCTAACACTTAATAAAATTTTAAAATTGCACATACTGTTTATTATTTGGTTTTCTCCAGTAGACTGTCACATTAGTTTGTTTTCATGCTGCTGAAAAAGACATACCAAAGACTGGGAAGAAAAAGAAGTTTAATTGGAAGCATAGTTCCACATGGCTGGGGAGGTCTCAGAATTATGGCAAGAGGTGAAAGGCACTTCTTACATGGTTGTGGCAAGAAAAAAATGAGAAGGATGCTAAAGCAGAAATCCCTGATAAAACCATCAGATCTTGTGAGACTTATTCACTACCATGAGAACAGTATGAGGGAAACCACCCCCAAAATTCAAATTATCTCCCACTGGGTCCCTCCCACAACATGGAATTATAGGAGTACAATTCAAGATAAGATTTGGGTGGGGACACAGAGCCAAACCCTATCATTCCATCCCTGGCCCCTCCAAATCTTATGTCCTCACATTTCAAAACCAATCATACCTTCCCAACAGTCCCTCAAACTCTTAACTCATTTTGGCATTAACCCAAAAGTCCACAGTCCAGAGTCTCATTTGAGACAAGGCAAGTCCTTTCCACCTATGAGCCTGTAAAATCAAAAGCAAGCTAGTTACTTCCTAGATATAATAGAGGTACAGGTATTGGGCAAATACAGCCATTCCAAATGAGAGAACTTGGCCAAAACAAGGGGGTTTACTGGGCCCATGCAAGTCCAAAATCCAGTGGGGCAGTCAAATTTTAAAGCTCCAAAATGATCTCCTGTGACTCCATGTCTCACTTCCAGGTCACACTGACACAAGAAGTAGGTTCTCATACTCTTGGGACAGCTCTGCCCCAGTGGCTGTGTAGGGAATAGCCCCTCTTCTGTCTGCTTTCATGGGCTGGAGTTGAATGCCTGTGGTTTTTCTACGCACACATTGCAAGCTGTCTGTGGATCTACCATTCTGGGATCTGGAGGACAGTGGTCCTCTTCTCACAACTCCACTGGGCAGTGCCCCAGTAGGGAGTCTGTGGGGGCTCTAACCCCACATTTCCTTTCTGCCCTGCTTTAGCAGAGGTTTTCTATGAGGGCTCCACTCCTAAAGCAAACTTTTGCCTGGGCATCCAGGCATTTCCATACATCCTCTGAAATCTAGGTGGACGTACCCAAACCTCAATTCCTGACTTCTCTTGACCCGCAGACTCAGCACCACATGGAAGCTGCCAAGGTTTGGGGCTTGCACCCTCTGAAACCATGGGCTGAGCTGTACCTTGGCCCCTTTTAGCAATGGCTAGAGTGGCTGGGACACAGGGCACTAAGTCCCTCAGCTGCACAGAGCACAGGGATCCTGGGCCTGCCTCACAAAACCATTTTAACCTCCCAGGCTTCTCGGTCTGTGATGGGAGGGGCTGCCATGAATACCTGTGACATGCCCTGGAGATATTTTCCACATTGCCTTAGGGGTTAACATTCAGCTCCTAGTTATTCACGTAAATTTCTGCAGACAACTTGAATTTCTCCTCAAAAAAATGGGTTTTTCTTTTCTACTGCATCATCAGACTGCAAATTTTCTGAACTTTTATGCTCTGTCTCCCTTTTAAAATGGAGTGCTTTTAACAGCACCCAAGTCACCTCCTGAATGCTTTGCTGCTTAGAAATTTCTTCCACCAGATATCTTAAATCATCTCTCTCTAGTTCAAAGTTTCACAAATCTCTAAGGCAGGGGCAAAATGCTGCCAGTCTCTTTACTAAAACATAGCGATACTCATCTTTGCTCCAGTTCCCAAGTTCTTCATCTCCATCTGAGACCACCTCAGCCTGGACCTTATTGTTCATATCACTATCAGCATTTTTGTCACAGGCATTCAACAAGTCTCTAGGAGCTTCCACACTTTCCCATATTTTCATGTCTTCTTCCGAGACCTCCAAACTGTTCCAACCTCTGCCTGATACCCAGTTCCAAAGTCAATTCCACATTTTTGGGTATCTTTTCAGCAATGCCCCATTCTACTGGTACCAATTTATCATATGAATCTGTTTTCATGCTGCTGATAAAGACATATCCAAGATGGGGAAGAAAAAGAGGTTTAATTGGACTTTCAGTTCCACATGGCTGGGGAGGCCTCAGAATCATGGTGGGAGGCAAAAGGCACTTCTTACATGGTAGCAGCAAGAAAAACATGAGGAGGATGGCAAAGCAGAACCCCTTGATAAAACCATCAGATCTTGTGAGACTTATTCACTGCCAGGAGAACAGTGTTGGAGAAACCATCCCCATGACTCAAATTATCTACCACTGGATCTCTCCCACAACACATGGGAATTATTGGAGTACAATTCAAGATGAGATTTAGGTGGAGACACATAGCCAAACTGTATCAACTGTATACTGCATAAGGATTTAAAATCTTAATTTATTTACTTCACAGATGTATCCAAAGCACCTGTTTCCTAGTAGGTAGTTAGCGCACAATAAATATTTTTTAATGAATGAGTGCACTGAGGCATTTTGGCATAAATGAAACTATAGTGTTTAGGAATGGACTCTGACCTGAATTAACATTCTTTGTTCACCTCACATCCCCAGATCCTGGAGTGTAGTATGACATGTATAGTAGAATGAATGAAAAATAATGGATTCAGGCACCACACAGCTTCCCATGAGGCTAAGGAATTACCCAGACTCAGACAAAATTCATTATCATCATTCTCTTCTTTCTGAACCTGACAACAAAACATACCGGCTTAGGATTTTTTTCTATTAAATATATTTGATTGATGTTATACATCCAGAAGGTCAAGATAACGTGGAAAACATTACTTACTGCCCTTGAGTCAAGAACTTTGATGGATGTGATGGTGAATATTTAAGCTAATTATGTCATTTCAAGTTTGAATGTTGACAATTAACTTAAAATTAAAATAATGTTCCTCATTTTTGTAACACAAGAGCAATAGAAAGGTCAGTTGCACCTTATCAGTAGATAGTGTTACACTGACCCTGTGTCATTTTGAGCTTTGCTGAGTAGGATACTGGCATCTAATCTCATGGAGTGATTCTATGTACTTCACCCAAGTGAAGAAACACAACTGATTAAGCCTTTCCTAAAAAGCTATTCTTTGTTCTTGAAATTTTCTCCTCTACATAGTAGCAAGAAGGCATTATCTAGTACAATCTTAAGAAAACACACCCTCTCAACATTCAAGATGAAAATGCTCAGAGGATTTGTATAGAGTCAAATCCAAAGTGAAAAGTAACTTTATAGTTGTGTTATTGGGAGGGGTGGAGACAATGAGACATAAAATAAGGAGGGGTAAATGTTATAAAACAAGATAGAAAGTTTACGGTAATCATAGTAAACTTCTGTCAAGAGAGCTGCAATTCAGATAGGCTCCATTCTCACTTGACCTTTATTTACCTCTACTCTCAGTCATTAAAATGATGGTCTTTCTCCTGAGATAATTCTATAATGGATACTTTAGGGCATATTAATCTGATTTCACACAATTGCTGTGCTTAGTCATCTGTATTCAATGTGTCATATATGCCTGAACAACCAGACATCATACAAAGGCTTTATGTGATGCTAGTATGTGGTTTTGCTTTATAACAATGCATTTATCAATTATATGTGCCTTTGTCTTTTCTCCTGGAACTAAGACAGCTAAGGATTTCACAAGTTGTGCCTAAGAATGATATCCTAGGGAAGCAATGGACCTGTTTATATTCTACCTCATCGTGAACACAGTCATTTACTTATTTGATCACACAAGGTAAAGGAGATATGCAATAATTTTCTGAAACAATGTGAAGAAAGGCGATTACATCAAGCATTCTGGTAAACAATTTGTGCCATCACAAACATGTTTTAATGTGTGAAACTGTCTTTAAGTGCTCAAAACCCAGACATCTTACTTTAGAGTCAGAGCTCCCAAGTGGCAGACAAAAGCACCAACTTGCTCATGATTCATTCTAAACTTTTCATATACAACTGTAACTAGGAACTACAGTCAAGGGATAAGAAAGCTGATCCAGAATGTACCACTGTAAATTATTCAGCTAAAAATATTATATAAATGCATGCAGAAGTCAGGAAGAAGCAAAGATCATAATCCCAGTAGCATGCTGTTAAAACATGAATGAACAAAGATTGTTGACTCTATGTGGAGATGCTGTCTGCTCCCAAGACTCTTATGAGATAAATATCAAAGAAAGAAAAATGAGCTGGATGATTAGTCCTAAAAGAAACTTTTAAGGACATCTAATGCAAATCCAGTAATTTTAAAGAGGCTTTAAATAGGTTTGGATAAGTTGAAAAATGTGCTCTCAATCGGTAATTAGTTGATACTGGTGAATATACCAGAAAAACAGAATAAACCATCTTTGCCACTAAAGTTTATCCGTCTTATTAGGTTTAACTAATATATTTAGACATCAGATCATGCAACACCAAATTCTTGAACTGATCAGGTGTTTCACTTTCTTCCCAGAATTGATAGATGGTTGCTATTCCACTCTGCCATTGCCTTTGTTTGTTATCATAGTAATTATAATGCCCTATTTACTGTTTCTGGATATCTTTTCTTCTGCCTAGACATAAAATATTTGTATAAACACTTTATAAAATGGAGTTCCCAGGTTTTGTTCCCATTCAGTTATTCTGCTTTCTATCTTGCAACTAACTACACAGAGGTGACTATATAGCACTGAGAATGAGGCATACCAAGGGCCTGCCATCAGGTGATTTTAAGCAGTGAACATCGGCACAGCCATTAAACTCAACCAACTGTAGAGGTAATAAAAATACAGATCCAGATTGCTAGTCAACTATTTCAGATGCATGGTTCTGTAACCACACAGTAAAAACCTAGGAGCCATGAGGACACTGTAGAGGTTGCTGCAGCCAGTCTAGTCAACACCTTACAAACCACTACAGCTGAAAAGGCTGAGAATGATCTAGTAGACCATTCTCACTCAAGGTCAGAAAGATCACTGATGGCTGGACCAGAATGAGAGCTAGGAATTTCTCACACGAGACCAGGAATCTCTCCAGGCAACTCTAACCTTGAGGATAATGTAGCTTTGAAAGAAATTTGTACATATTTTTCTTAGTTCTATGGAATACTTAAATGTCCCCACATAATTTCAAATAAATCCTGGTTGAAGTTTATGAATCTCAGTTCATTTTGAAACTGCAAGTTATTTACAAGTTTTAAAACTACTGAGTTAGCTTATCTTTTATTTGTTTATTTAAGAAAAGGGAGAACAAATAGCCCCAAACTTCAAGCTGTTCATGCTGAGGAATTGGACATTATATGTCAAGAACACAGGAGGTATGAGAATTCCTTAGCTACAGTTGGTAGCAAATGTGTTGGACTAGCTGAAATGTTTGGAAGTAAGTACAAGGCAAGAGAGACAGGATAAGGAAGGAAAGCTGAGGAAATAAATTTTTCTTAAAAAACTCCTTACTCTTTATAACAGGTCTTGCCAGAACTTAGATAAGCCAGAATGACTAGGTTATTCTTCCAGAAAACCGTTTATGAATCAGTCTGCTACTTTCTATAAAGAAAAAAATTATCATAGTATTTCAGTACTGAAGGGATTAGTGGCTGAGCAATCCCCTTCAGAGTGCTGCTCAATTTGTTAAAGGACAAAGTAGTTGAATCATCTTACTCACTGAATCTAGAGGAAAAATACTGTCACTTTTTATTGTTGTCATTTTCCAGTGTTTATTATGTCATAAAATGTTAGGCTTTAAAATCCTAGTCTGACTGTTAAGAGCATGGATCTCCTGCCAACTGCATTATGTCATCGAATGAGCAAACATAATAAACATGATTAACATAGCATGTTGGAATTTAAAAGTTGTTTGTTATAGCTACTAGTGTTACTTACCCTGACTTATGCACAAAGGAAAATGGTTTCATTTAAAATAGGTAGTTTTTCTCCCAAATAACTCTACATATTTTTTACCAATATTTTATTCTTCTCTTCTGTACACCTAGAGGATGTGATTACTGTCTTCCTTGACACGGAGTAAAGCACTGTGACTACTTCTGGCCAATAAATTGTAAATGAAAATTATTAGGTTGGTGCAAAAGTAACTGTGGTTTTTGCCATTACTTTTAATATGTGTGGCTGTGACTGTGGCTATCTCATGTTCAAGTATCCAGGCTTTCTTTTGGTGATCGATATAGTTTCAGGTTCTAGATGTTGCAGCTACCACATAGTAGAGCCCCTTTTGGCTTGGATTTCTGAGTGACTCTAGAGTTGAGTCCCATGTCAACCAAAAATAGGTACATAATTTGAGTAGGATATAAGGTTATATAGTGTTAATCTGCTGATATTTTCAGTTTGTTATCATGGTATAATCTACCCTATCCAATATATATATAACAAATGGTATAAAAATATGTATGTATATATTTGCATATGTGTGTATATATGTATATAAGCATCTATGGGTGTGTATATATGTACATATGTGAATATGCATGTGGATATGTATACATATGTACATATATACATATATAAGTTTATGTATATATGTACGCAGACACATAAGTATATATAAAAGTGTATCAGTCAGAATATGCATGTATATACATATGCATGCATGTACATGCATATGCGTACATGCACATATATACATATGATTACTAAATTTTTGCATAAAGAATTCTGATAATATAGAAGTGCTTTATTTTACAGAAAAGTTTCTTAATTACGTCTTTAAAAGAAAACAGTTTTCAACAATTTAGGTTACCTTTTATAACACCATGCCAAACTGCAAGCAAACCATAGCCTAGGTGGCAACCTCTGCGGGAGGGTCTGCAGGTGCTAATTACATCCCTTGATCTTTTTACATTTTAACTAGTATGAAAATAAACACAAAAAACATGTGGAATCATGAATCTCAAAATATTAGCTTTTTCACCCTAAATGAATAGTCAAAGTGGGTTTTTCTACTCTGTACTACCTAATATGAACGGATTCATCCTTCTGTTTACAGGGAGAGCCACCAGAGGACTGTGGGCTTCCTTTTGCAGTGCTAAAAATGCTCTGCTCTAGTGAGTTTACTGCATGGAGGAGTAAGCAGAGAAAAGCAAGCATTGCTTGAGGACATATTGGAGAGGGAGGAAGAGGCTGCTGTCTTATATCACAAGGATACTCACCTCATCTCACCCTCAGGAGAAGTAGAAAACAGGGCAATTGGGAAATATTCTCCTGGGGTTCTTCCAATATTGTTTCCTCCTGGAGAGACTCAGAGATTTTTTTCTTAGCTATGAAATTTTAAGAAGCTGATTAATATGCTTTTCTTTCCACCCACAACAACCTGGTATGAGTCTTCTACATCTTTGCCATTATTAGTATTCATCATTAAAAACTGTGTCCTCTCACTAAAGAGACACGATGACTAAGTGTATGTGGTGTTCTGAATTGGATACTGAAACAGAAAAGAATACAAGTAGAAAAACAGATAAAATTTGAACAAAGTTTGAAGCTTAGTTGATAGTAATGTGCTGTTGTTAATTTCTTAGTTTTGATAAACGTACCATGGCTATATAAAATGTTAACATTTGGGGACACTGGATGAAGGATATGTAAAAACTCTGTACTACTTTTGCAACTCTTCTGTAAATCTAAAATTATTTCAGAATAAAACCTCAAAAGAAAAGTATTTTGATTTTACAGGATGGGGAGCACAATCATTAGAAATTTTCACTTATTAATAAATTCATGGCAAAGCCTCCCTAAAAGCAAAGCGAATTACATGAGATGAATGTGAAAAGAGGTTTTGGGGCTCCTCTTTTAATATTCTGACTTAAGCACAACAATAATACATTTCTTGTAATGCACTGTGGCAAAGCTAAGACAAGATTAACATATTTCAATAAATCAGCACTAAAGTTCTGTGAATTCAGAAAATCAGAGACAGGTGTCAGT
The DNA here is from genome assembly GCA_004027715.1 of Plecturocebus donacophilus. Lineage (NCBI taxonomy): Eukaryota > Metazoa > Chordata > Mammalia > Primates > Pitheciidae > Plecturocebus > Plecturocebus donacophilus. Next base: position 16,987 of record PVKP010020951.1, read on the forward strand.
TAATTTAGAAACTTAATTTTGCCAAATTTAAGGACACACCTGTGACACAGCCTCAGGAATTTCTGACATGTTCCCAAAGTGGTCTGGCCATAGCTCAGTTATTTTGTTTTTAATTTTTTTAAATTATACTTTAAGTTCTGGGGTAAATATGCAGAACATGCAGGTTTGTTACATAGTTACACATGTGCCATGATGGTTTGTTGCATCCATCACCCTGTCAACTACATTGGGGGGGGTATTTCTCCTAATGCTATCCCTCCCCTGGGCATCCATCCCCAATGGGCTGCAGTGTGTGATGTTACCCTCCCTGTGTCCATATGTTCCCATTGTTCAACTTGCATTAATGAGTGAGAACATGCAGTGTTTGGTTTCTGTTCTTGTGTTAGTTTGCTGAGAATGATGGTTTCTAGCTTCATCCATGTCACTGCAAAGGACATGACCTCATCCTTTTTTTAGGGCTGCATAGTATTCCATGGTGTATATGTGCCACATTTTCTTCATCAATGATAGCATTGATGGGCATTTGGGTTGGTTCCAAGTCTTTGCTATTGTAAACACTGGCGCAATAAACATACATGTGCATGTGTCTTTATAATAGAATGATTTATAATCCTTTAAGTATACACTCAGTAATGTGATTGCTGGGTCAAGTGGTAGTGCTAATTCTAGATCCTTGAGAAATCATCACACTGTCTTCCACAATGGTTAAACTAATTTACACTCCCACCAACAGTGTAAAAGTGTTCCTAATTCTCCACATCTTCTCCAGCATTTGTTGTCTCCAAATTTTTTAATGATCACCCTTCTAACTGGTGTGAGATAGTGTCTCATTGTGCTTTTGATTTGAATTTCTCTAATGACCAGTGATGATGAGCATTGTTTCATGTGTTTGTTGGCTGCATAAATGTCTCCTTTCAGGAAGTGTCTGTGCATATTCTTCACCCACTTTTTGATGGAGTTCTATTTTTCTTGTAAATTTGTTTAAGTTCTTTGTAGATTCCAGATATCAGCCCTTTGTCGGATGGGTAGATTGCAATAATGTTCTCCCATTCTGTAGGTTGCCTGTTCACTCTAATAGTTTCTTTTGCTATCATAAGTTTAATTAGATCCCATTTGTCAACTTTGGCTATTTTCGCAATTGCTTTCGGTGTTTTAGTCATGAAGTTCTTGCCCATTTTTATGTCCTGAATGGTATTGCCTAGGTTTTTTTTCTAGGCAATACCATAAGGTGCTTTTACATCTTATGTTTAAATATTTAATCCATCTTGAGTTAATTTTTGTATAAGGTGTAAGGAAGGGATCCAGTTTCAGCTTTTTGCATATGGCTAACCAGTTTTTCCAACACCATTTATTAAATAGGGAACCCTTTCCCTATTGCTTGTTTTTGTCAGGTTTGTCAAAGATTGGATGGTTGTAGATGTGTGACATTACTCCCAAGGTCTCTGTTCTGTTCCATTGGTCTATATTTCTGTTTTGGTACTGGTACCATGCTGTTTCGATTACTGTAGTCTTGTAGTATAGTTTGAAGTCAGGTAGCATGATGCCTCTAGCTTTTTTTTTTTTCCTTAGGATTGTCTTGGCTATGCGGGCTCTTTTTTGGTTCCATATAAAATTTAAGGTGTTTTTTTCCCCCATTCTGTGAAGAAAGTCAATGGTAGCTTGATGGTGATAGCACTGAATCTATAAATTTCTTTGGGCAGTATGACCATTTTCACAATATTGATTCTTCCTAACCATGAGCATGGAAGGTTTTTCCCTTTGCGTCTTCTCTTATTTCCTTGAGCAGTGGTTTGTAGTTCTCCTTGAAGAGGTTCTTCACATCCCTTGTTAGTTGTATTTCTAGGTATTTTATTCTCTTTGTACTAATTGTGAATGGGAGTTCACTCATGATTTGACTCTGTCTGTTATTGGTGTATAGGAATGCTTGTGATTTTTGCACATCGATTTTGTATCCTGAGACTTTGCTGTAGTTGTTTATCAGCTTAAGGAGGTTTTGGGCTGAGACGATGGGGTCTTGTAAATATACAATCACAATTATGTTGTCTGCAAATAGAGACAATGTGACTTCCTCTTTTCCTAACTGAATACCCTTTATTTCTTTTTCTTGCCTGATTGCCCTGGCCTGAACTTCCAATGCTATGTTGAATAGGAGTGGTGAGAGGGTGCGTCTTTGTCTTGTGCCAGTTTCAAAGGGAATGCTTCCAGGTTTGCCCATTCAGTATGATATTGGCTGTAGGTTTGTAATAAATAGTTCTTATTATTTTGAGATACGTTCCATCAATATCTAGTTTATTGAGAGCTTTTAGCATAAAGGGCTGCTGAATTTTGTTGAAGGCCATCTCTGCATCTATTGAGATAGTCATGTGGTTTTTGTCTCTGATTCTGCTTATGTGATTGATTATGTTTACTGATTTGCATATGTTGAACCAGACTTGCATCCCAGGGATGAAGCCTACTTGATCATGATTGATAAGCTTTTGGATGTGCTCTTGATTCAGTTTGCCAGTATTTCATTGAGGATCTTTGCATTGATGTTCATCAAGGATATTGGCCTGAAATTTTCTTTTTTAGTTGTGTTTCTGCCAGGTTTGGGTATTAGGATGATGTTGACCTCATAAAAGGAGTTAGGGAGGATTTCCTCTTTTTGTACTGTTTGGAATAGTTTCAGAAGAAATGGTACCATCTCCTCTTTGTACCTCTGGTAGAATTATACTGTGAACTTATCTGGTCCTGGACATTTGTTGGTTAGTAGGCTATTAATTGCTGCCTCAATTTCAGACCTTGTTATTAGTCTATTCAGGGATTCCACTTCTTTCTGGTTTAGTCTTTGGAGGGTGTAAGTGTCCAGGACTTTATCCATTAATTCTAGATTTTCTAGTTTATTTGCACAGAGGTGTTTATTGTTTTCTCTGATGATAGTTTGTATTTCTGTGGGATTGGTGGTGATATCCCCTTTATCATTTTTTATTGCATCGATTTGATTCTTCTCTCTTTTCTTCTTTATCACTCTGGCTAGCAGTCTATCTATTTTGTTGAACTTTTAAAAAAATCAGCTCCTGAATTTATTGATTTTTTGAAAAGAGATTTGTGTCTCTATCTCCTTCAGTTCTGCTCTGATCTTAGTAATTTCTTGTCTTCTGCTACCTTTTGAATTTGTTTGTTCTTGCTTCTCCAGTTCTTTTAATAGTGATGCTGGGGTGTCAATTTTAGATCTTCCTTCCTTTTTCTTGTGGGCATTTAGTGCTGTAAATTACCCTCTATACACTGCTTTAAATGTGTCCTAGACATTCTGTCTTCATTCTCATTGGTTTCAAAGAACATCTTTATTTCTGCCTTTATTTCATTATTTATCCAGTAGTCATTCAGGAGCAGGTTGTTCAGTTTCCATGATGTTGTGTGGTTTTGAGTAAGTTTCTTAATCCTGAGTTCTAATTTGATTGCCCTGTGGTCTGAGAGACTGTTATGATTTCCATTCTTTTGCATTTGCTGAGGAGTGATTTACTTCCAATTATGTGGTCTATTTTAGAGTAAGTGTGATGTGCTGAGAAGAATGTCTATTCTGTGGATTTGGCATGTAGAGTTCTGTAAATGTCTATTAGATCCCCTTGGTCCAGATCTGAGTTCAAGTCCTGGATATCCTTGATAATTTTCTGTCTCATTGATCTGTCTAATATTGACAGTGGAGTGTTAAAGTCTCTCACTATTATTGTGTGGGAGTTGACGGCTCTTTGTAGGTCGTTAAGAACTTGTTTTATGTATCTGGGTGTTCCCGAATTGGGTGCATATATATTTAGGGTAGTTAGCTCTTCTTGTTGTATTAATCCCTTTACCACTATGTAATGTCCTTCTTTGTCTCTTTTGATCTTTGTTGGTTTAAAGTCTGTTTTATCAGAGACTAGGATTGCAATCGCTGCTTTTTTTTTCTGCTTTCCACTTGCTTGGTAAATCTTCCTCCACTTCTTTATTTTGAGCCTATATGTGTCTTTGTACATGAGATGGGTCTCATGAATACAGCACACAGATGAGTCTTGATTCTTTATCCCATTTGCCAGTCTGTTTTTTTTTTTTTTTTGATATGGAGTCTTTCTCTGTCACCAGGCTGGAGTGCAGTGGAGCAATCTCAGCCCACTGCAACCTCTGCCTCCTGGGTTCAAATGATTCTTCTGCCTCAGCCTCCCAAGTAGCTGGGACCACAGATACATGCCACCATGCCTGGCTAATTTTTGTATTTTTTTTTTAGTAGACACAGGGTTTCACCACATTGGCCATGATGGTCTCAATTTCTTGACCTCATGGTCAGCCTGCCTTGGCCTCCCAAAGTGCTAGGATTACAGGCATGAGTCTGTGTCTTTTAATTGGGGCATTTAGCCCATTTACATTTAAGGCTAACGTTGTGTGTGCATTTGATCCTGCCATTGTGATGCAAGCTGGCTATTTTGCCAGTTAGTTGATGTAGTTTCTTCATAGCATCCATGATCTTTACAATTTGGTATGTTTTTGCAGTGGTTGGTGCCAGTTGTTCCTTTCCATGTTTAGTGCTTCCTTCAAGAGCTCTTGTAATGCAGGTATGGTGGCGACAAAATCTCTCAGCTGTTGCTTGTTCACAAAGAATTTTATTTCTCCTTCATTTATGAAACTGGATATGAAATTTGGGGTTGAAAATTCTTTTCTTTAAGAATGTTGAATATTAACCCCCATTCTCTTCTAGCTTGTGGGGTTTCTGCCAAGAGATCTGCTGTTAGTCTGATGGGCTTCCCTTTGTGGGTAACCCAATCTTCCTCTCTGGCTGACCTTAACATTTTTTCCTTAATTTAAATCCTGGTGAATCTGACGGTTATGTGTCTTGGGGTTGCTCTTCTTGAGGAATATCTTTGTGGTATTCTCTTTTTTTCCTGAATTTGAATGTTGCCCTGCCTTGCTAGGTTGGGGAAGTTCTCCTGGATAATATCCTGAAGAGTGTTTTCCAACTTGGTTTCATTCTCCCCGTCACTTTCAGATACACCATTCAAACGTAGATTTGGTGTTTTCATCTAGCCCCAAAGTTGTTGGAGGCTTTGTTCATTTCTTTTCACTCCTTTTTCTCTAATCTTGTCTGCTTGCTTTATTTCATTGAGTTGATCTTCAATCTCTAATATCCTTTCTTCCACTTGATTGATTTGGCTACTGAAACTTGTGTATGCCTCACGAAATTCTCTGGCTGTGTTTTTTCAGCTCCATGAGGTTGTTTATGTTCCACTCTAAACTGGTTATTGCAGTTAGCACTTTGTCTAACCTTTTATCAAGATTCTTAGCTTCCTTGCATTGGGTTAGAACATGCTCCTTTAGGTCAGAGGAGCTTGTTATTATTCACCTTCTGAAGCCTGCTTCTGTCAGTTCATCAAACTCATTCTCCATCCAGTTTTGTTTTCTTGCTTGTGAGAAGTTGTGATTTCTTGGAGGAGAAGAAGTGTTCTGGTTTTTGGAATTTTTCAGCCTTTTTTTGTGTGCTGTTTCTTCCCATCTTCATGGATTTATTTTCCTTTGGTCTTTGAATTCAGTGACCTTTGGATGGGGTCACTGAGTGGATGTCTTTTTCTTTCTGTTTGTTAGTTTTCCTTCTAACAGTTAGTTCCCTCTGCCGCAGATCTGCTGGAGTTTGTTGGAGGTCCACTCCAGATCCTTCTTGCCTGGGACTCACCAATGGGGGCTGCAGAACAGCAAAAATTCCTGCCTGTTCCTTCCTCTGGTAGCTTCATCCCAGAAGGGTACCCACCAGGTGACAGCTGGAGCTCTCCTGTATGAGGTATCTGTCAGCAACTACTAGGAGGTGTTTCCTAGTCAGGATACATGGGGGTCAGGGAGCCACTTGAGAAGGTATTTGTCCCTTATCAGAGCTCGAACGCTGTGCTGGGGGATCTGCTGCTCCCTTCAGAGCTGCCAGGCAGGGATGTTTAAGTCTGCTGAAGCTGTACCTACAACCACCCCTTCTCCCAGGTGCTCTGTCCCAGGAAGGTGGGGACTTTATTTATAAGTCCCTGAGTGGCTGCTGCCTTTTTTCAGAGATGCCCTTCCCAGTGAGGAGGGAGTCTAGTGATAACAGTCTGCCTGCAGAGGCCTTGCTGAGCTGTGTGAGCTTCACCCAGTTCAAACTTCCCAGGGACTTTGTTTACATTGTGATGTTAAAATGGCATACCCTAGCCTCAGTAATGGCAGATGCCCCACCCCCCATTGAGCTCAAACATCCCAGGTCAAACTCAGACTGTTGTGCTGGCTGCAAAAATTTCAAGGCAGTGGATCGTAGCTTGCTGGGCTTTGTAGGGTTGGGGCCCACCAAGCCAGATTACTTGGCTCCCTGGCTTCAGCCCCTTTTCCACAGGAGTGAGCAGTTCTGTCTCACTGGCGTTCCAGGTGCTACTGGGGTATGAAAAATTAAACTGCTGTGGCTAGCTCAGTGTCTTCTCAAATGGCCACCAGGTTTGTGCTGGAAACACAAGGCCCTGATGTTGTAGGCACTGGAGGGAGTCTCCTGGACTGTGGGTTGTGAAGACAGTGGGAAAAGCACAGTATCTGAGCTGGAGTGCAGGGGACACTTCCTAATGGCTTCCCTTGGCTAGGAGAGGGAGTTCTCCAGACCCTTGCACTTCCCAGGTGAGGTGACCCCCCACCCTACTTTGACTTGCCTTTCTTGGGCTGCACCCACTATCCAACCAGTCCCAATGAGATGAACCAGGTACCTCAGTTAGAGATGCAGAGATCACCTGCCTTCTGCATCCATCTTGCTGGGAGCTGATACTGGAGCTGTTTCTATTTTGGTCATCTTGCCAGCAATCTCTCTTTTTTTAAAGGGGGAGTCTCACTGTTGTCCTCCAGGCTAGAGTGCAGTGATGCCATCTCAGCTCACTGCAACCTCCATCTCCTGGGTTCAAGTGATTTTTCTTCCTCAGCCTCTTGAGTAGCTAGGATTACAGGTGCATACCACCACACCATGTCCAACTAATTTTTTGAATTTTTAACAGAGACAGGGTTTCACTATGTTGGCCAAGCTGGTCTTATACTCCTGACCTTGGGTGACCAGCCTGCCTTAGCCTCCCAAAGTGCTGGGATTACAGGTGTAAGCCATCACGCCTGGCCTACATCCTGGTTTTATGTATTTAGGGAGATGTGACACATCAGTCAGTATATGTAAGAGGTACATTGGTTCAGTCTGGAAAAGCAGGACAACTTGAAGCAAAGGCAGGAAGCCTTGAAACAGGGAGGAAGCTTCTGGGTCACATATAGGTGATACATAAAAGGTTACATTCTTTTGAGTTTCTGATTAGCCTTTCCAAGGGAGGCATTTTTCCCTTATCAGAGCTCCAAGGAAGGAGGCAAATCAGATATGCATCTATCTCAGTAAACAGAGGAGTGACTTTGTTTCCCTAAGCAGTATCCAGCTTGCCTTTTCCTTAGAGCTCTTGGGGGGTCCAAGAGATTTTCCTTTCACAATTCAATGAATAAGAAAAGGAGCAAATACATAAAGAAGCTGACCTACCATACGTGGCTGACTTCCCATAATTTTGTGAATCCTAATAGGTATTCTTTCTTACTTTGTTCCCAGCTTCCTTTCATCTGAGAAAGTTCTTAAATACCCAGTATCCAAAAATGTTATCTACCCTTCTCAACTTCTAGATGAAGAGGGATCTTCAAGTTTCATCCTCACCATTCCTTGAGGGTGTCTATAGACATATGGAGTTACCCTGGCTGGATGTAGCCACACTGCAAATAACCTCAGTGTCCCATGTAATAGATAGGGATTGGTCATTTAATTTCAACAACAAACAGATTCGAAGTCCCAGTTTGTTTATCGGTAAGACTGTAGTAGCCTACCTACAAAGTTATTGTGAGATTTAAATGACACAGCATATGTAAAATGGTTCCTGGGATTAAGTAGTGTATCTCAACATATTGGTTCTACATTCCTGAAAAAGCAGGGTTTGATAGTAGGATAGCTTGAAAGTATGACCATCAAGTTAGAGGGAGGAACAAAATGTCAGTGCAAGAAGTCTAGGCATTCAACTGCTTGGTGGCTTTACCAAAAGATGTGTACAGTACTTCACAATTATGTAAATGTTGAATTATAGTCACAGGTATAGCTTATGCACCTTTCAGTCTACTTTCACCTTCATGCCAATGCTCTTGACATCACGGAAAGATATACAAGATGCATTCCCTGGCAGTATCAAAAGTCATTGAAAGACACAACTCAGCTGCTTCTAATGGCAACTTCTTTTTATGTTAATTACATAATAAAAACTACTTAGTCAAAATAAGTTTACCAGTTGTTACTTTAAGGCTTTCGGTACTCCAGTTTGGAGCAGGACAAATTTTAAAATAAGATTGATACAAAATGGTGGTCATTTGCATGAATAGAAAGCTTTTGCCCAACTACATCAAAGCATATTAGTGGATTTTGAGCTCAAATTTCAAGTAATTTGCAACTGCGTACCTGACAATTCATGGATCAGAAACAATTTTATGAACAATGATCATAGTGGTAATAGCTTCTAATACAAACAAGAGCTCTTAGCAAAAGGTTTCAAGGCCTTATAAAACCAACTAATGATGTAATGATGTTTTGTTCTGTTTAATTACAAGTCATAATGCAACATAATTAAACCCACTGGCAGGAGGATAACAGTACCAAGATGCAGACAATTAAGTTAACTACAACATATGTAAGATATATTTAGGTACCAGATAATCTTTTGACAGGAAGAATCTAGATGTACCTTAATTAAAATTAGTATTTTTATTAAATTTGCACATAATAAAATGATTTCCAGTTTTCAGATTCTAAGCAATAGGATAAACGGTCAATGACTAATGTTTAAGAAACATGATTTAAAAACTGGATTTAAGAGTCTAAGAATGATTTCTTCTAATTCAGATGTTTATAGAAACCTTGGATGAAGGGGAAAAAAGTAATACTGTTTGGTAAACGAATTACCTCTTTTAAAAAATTGATTTTCAGTTCATTGTACATTCTGGGTAATAAATATTTGTTATGTGTATATTGCAAATATCTACTCCCAAGCCTATAACTTTTTTTTTTTTAATTGCATTTGGGCTCTGGGGTACATGTGCACGTCTTGCATCTTGCAGGATTACTGCATAGGTACATACATGCCATGGTGGTTTGCTGTCTCCATCCCCACCACCCCGTTGCCTACATCAGGCATTTCTCCCTGTGTTATCCCTCCCCATCCTCCCCATCCCCGCACTGTCCCTCTCCTCCCCTCCCCAGAATCTGCCACCTAGACCTGTTAGTGTTCTTCCCTTCCCTGTGCCCAAGTGTTCTCATTGCTCATCACTCGCCTATGAATGAAAACATGCAGTGTTTGGTTTTCTGTTCTTGTGTCAGTTTGCTGAGAATGATGGTTTCTAGGTTCATCCATGTCTCTACAAAGGACATGAACTCATCGTTTTTTATGGGTGCATAGTATTCCATGGTGTATATGTGCCACATTTTTTTTTGTCCAGTCTATCACCAATGGGCATTTGGGTTGGTTCCAGGTCTTTGCTACTGTAAACAGTGCTGCAATGAACATATGTGTGCATGTGTCTTTATGATAGAACGATTTATAATCTTTTGGATATATACCCAGTAAATGGGATTGCTGTGTCAAATGGAATTCCTATTTCTAGATCCTTGAGGAATCACCACACTGTCTTCCATAACGGTTAAACTAATTTACACTCTCACCAACAGTGTAAAAGTGTTACTTTTTCTCCACATCCTCTCCAGCATCTGGTGTCTCCAGATTTTTAAATGATCACCATTAAACTGGAGTGAAATGGTATCTCAATGTGGTTTTCATTTGCATTTCTCTAATGACCAATAATGATGAGCATTTTTTTTATATGTTTGTTAGCTGCATATTTGTCTTCTTTTGAAAAGTGTCTTTTCATATACTTCGCCCACTTTTGAATGGGTTTGTTTTTTTCTTGTAAATCTGTTTTAGTTCTTTGTAGGTTTTGGATATTAGCCCTTTGTCTGATGGGTAGATTGCAAAAATTTTTTCCCATTCTGTTGGTTGCCGGTTTACTCTAATGATTGCTTCTTTTGCTGTGCAGAGTTCTTAAGTTCCCTCTATACACTGCTCTAAATGTGTCTCATTTCATCTGGTACATTGTGTCTTCATTTCATTGGTTTCAAAGAACATTTTTATTTCTGCCTTCATTTCATTTTTTATCCATTCATCATTCAGGAGCAAGTTGTTCAGTTTCCATGTGATTGTGTGGTTTTGAGTGCTTTTCTTAATCCTGAGTTCTAATATGATTGCCCTGTGGTCTGAGAGACTGTTTGTTATGATTTCCATTCTTTTGCATTTTCTGAAGAGTTATTTACTTCCAATTATGTGGTCAATTTTGAAGTAACTGCAATGTGGTGCTGAGAAGGATGTGTATTCTGTGGATTTTGGGTAGAGTGTCCTACAAATGTCTGTTAGGTCCATTTGGTCCAAATCTGTGTTCAAGTCCTGGATATCCTTGTTGACTTTCTGTCTCACTGATCTGTCCAATATTGTCAGTGGAGTGTTAAAGTCTCCCACTATTATTGTGTGGGAGTCTAAGTTTCTTTGTAGGTTTTTAAGAACTCGCTTTATGTATCTGGGTGATCCTGCATTGGGTGCATATATATTTAGGATAGTTAGCTCTTATTGTTGCATTGATCCTTTTACCATTATGTAACGCCCTTCTTTGTCTCTTTTGATCTTTGTTGGTTTAAAGTCCATTTTATCAGAGACTAGGATTGCTACCCCTGCTTTTTTTTTTTTCTCTCTCTCCATTTGCTTGGTAAATCTTCTTCCATCCCTTTATTTTGAGTCTATGTGAGTCTTCGCATTGAGAGGGTCTCCTGAATACAGCACACCAAAGGGTCTTGACTTTCTATCCAGTTGGCCAGTCTGTGTCTTTTGATTGGGGCATTTAGGCCATTTACATCCAGCGTTAATATTGTTATGTTTGAATTTGATCCTGCCATTTTGTTACTGGCTGGTCGTTTTGCCCATTAGTTGATGTGGTTTCTTCATTGCGTCATTGTTCTTTACCATTTGGTACATTTTTGCAGCAGCTGGTACTGATTGTTCCTTTCTGTGTTTAGTACTTCCTTCAGTAGCTCTTGTAAGGCAGGTCTTGCAGGGATGAAATCTCTCAGCAATTGCTTGTCCATAAAGGACTTTATTTCTCCTTAGCTTATGAAGCTTAGTTTGGCTGGATATGAAATTCTGGGCTGAAAGTTCTTTTCTTTAAGGATGTTGAATATTGGCCCCTGCTCCATTCTAGCTTGCAGGGTTTCTGCTGAGAGATCCACTGTAAGTCTGATGGTCTTTCTTTTGTGGGTGACTTGACCTTTCTCTCTGGCTGCCCTTAGGATTCTTTCCTTCATTTCAACCATGGTAAATCTGACAACTATGTGCCTTGAGGTTGCTCTTCTTGAGGAATATCTTAGTGGTGTTCTCTGTATTTCCTGGCTTTGAATATTGGCCTGCCTTGTTAGGTTGGGAAAGTTCTCTTGGATAATATCTTGAAGAGTGTTTTCCAGTTTGGATTCATTCTGCCCATCACATTTGGGCATACCAATCAAGCGTAGATTAGGTTTTTTCATGTAATCCCATAGTTCTTGGAGGCTTTGTTCATTTTTTCTCTAATCTTACCTTCTCATTTTATTTCATTGATTTGATCTTCTATCTCTGATATCCTTTCTTCTGTTTGATTGATTCGGCTGTTGAAACTTGTGTATACCTCACAAAGTTCTCATGCTGTGTTTTGCAGCTCCATCAAGTTGTATATGTTCTTCTCTAAGCTGGTTATTCTAGTTAGCATTTTTTCTAACCTTTCTTCAAAGTTCTTAGTTTCTTTGCATTGGGTTAGAACATGGTCTTTTAACTCAGAGAAGTTTGGTATTACCCACCTTCTGAAGCCTGCTTCTGTGAATTCGTCAGATTCTTTCTCTGTCTTTTTTTGTTCCCTTGCTGGTGAGGTGTTGTGATCCCTGGGAGGCAAAGAGGTTTTCTTTTCTTTGATGGTTTCATCCTTTTGCACTGGATTTTTCCCATCTTTGTGGATTTATCTTCCTTTAATCTTTGAAGTTGGTGATTTGAGTCTTTGAGTGGACATTTTTTTCTGTGAGATTGGAGCTTATATCCTTTTTGGCCTGTAGAGGGCATTGCTGGGCTCTCTCAGGTTCAGCCAGGTTGTTGGGTGGGTGGTCCTTCCCTGGAGTTTGTTTGCAGGTGAAATTGGCCCTGCCTTTCCAATGGCGTCTCTCCTTCCCTAGCTAGATCTTCCTGGTTGGGGTCAAGCTAGTGTATTTGCTTCCAAGCTCTCTAGTGAGGCTTCAGTTTGAGTTCTGTGGAGATGGGGCCTGCAAGGCCTTATGGTCTGATTCTCTGCTTTCAACTCTGCCTCCCTCTGTGGGACAGTCCCTCCTGCTGGCGTTAGTCCGAGCTCCCCACCTGCGCAGCTCTCACCCTGTGACTCCTTCCCTGGGCCTATTTTCAGTGTCCTATCAGTCCCACAGAAATGAACCCAGCTTGGAATTGTGAAGTCCTCTAGCCCTCTGCATCTCATTCACTGGGAGCTGTATTCCGGTGTTGCCTTCTCTCTGCCATCTTGGTGCCCCACTCCCAGCCTGTAACTTTTTTTTTAAAACCTTTATCATATCTTTTGAAATACAAATTTTATATTTTAATTTTGACATATTTATCAATTTTTCTTATACAGCTTTTGTTTTGGTGCCTAATTAAAAATACCTTTTAACCACATGGCAGCATATATTCTCCCACATTTTCTTCTAATAATTTTTTCATAGTTAAGTTTTTTATTTATCTGAAGTCAATTTTTGTGTTTTAGGTGAAATTGGGGGCTAATTTTACTATTTTAATGGAAATCTATTAATTCTAACACCATTTTCTTGTTTTGTTCAATTGAGACAAGCTAGTGTTGTTTTTTCACCAGCACCATTTTTCAAATAGACTATGCAATTCAAGGGAATTGCTTGAAACTGGGCAACAGAGGTTGCAGTGAGCTGAGATCATGCCACTGAACTTCAGTTTGGTGACAGAGCAAGACTCCATCTCAAAAAAATAATTTAAATAAATAAATATTTGTAATCTCAATAAATATATGGTACAGGGTTTTTGCTAAAACTCTTTTATCTTTATAAGAAAGTTTTCTTCTCTTGCCAGTTGTGTTAAAAAAAAGTCATGAACTACCATTGAATTTTATAATTTATTACTTATATATTGATATAATTATATGGGTTTTTGTCCCATATTGCTATTGTTTTGAACTGGTGACTTCTCTAATATATAACTACCTTTACTAGTTACGAGACATTATGTTTTTGTATATTGTAGGATTTGTGTTGCTGATATTTTAATATATTTGCATCTCTTTCAGAAGTGATATTACTCTACACTTTTTGTGAGTCGGATTTGTGTCTTTTCTAGACAATATATAGTCAGACCATGTTTTATTAATTCACTTTGCCAACTTCTGATTTTGAGTAGAGTGTTTAATTTCTTTACACTTAATATAATTACTGATAAGGCAGGATTTATGTCTGCCATTTTGTATTTTTTTCTATATATCTTATACTTTTTTTGTTCTTCTAATCTACTCTGCCCTTCCTTTTTGTTAAATAGATACTTCCCACTTTACCTGTATTAATCTGTTTTTATGCTGCTGCTAAAGACATACTCAAGACTGGGCAACTTACAAAGGAAAGAGGTTTAATTGGACTTACAATTCCATGTGACTGGGGAAACTTCACAATTCTGACAGAAGACAAGGAGGAGCAAGTCACATCTTACACGGATGGCAGCAAGCAAAGGGAGCTTGTGCTGGGGAATGCTCCCTTTTAATAACCATCAGATCTTATTGAGACTAACTCATTAGCACAAGAACAGCACTGAGAAGACCTGCCCCCATGATTCAATTACCTCCCACTGGGTACATCCCAGAACATGTGGGAATTCATAGTGAGATTTGGGTGGGGACACAGAGCCAAGCCATATCATTCTGTCCCTGCCCTGTCCCAAATCTCATGTCCTCACATTTCAAAACCAATCATGCCTTCTCAACAGTCCTCCAGAGTCTTGACTCATTTTAGCATTAACTCAAAAGTTTACAGTCCAAAGTGTCATCTGAGACAAGACAAGTCCCTTCCACCTATGAGCCTGTAAAATCAAAAGCAAGTTAGTTACTTCCTAGCTGCAATGGGGGTACAGGCATTGGACAAATATAGCCATTCCAAATGGAAGACGTTGGCCAAGAAAAGGGGGCTACAGGCCCCAGGCAAGTCCAAAATCCAACAGGGCAGTCACATCTTAAAGTTCCTAAATGATCTCTTTTGACTCCATGTCTTATATCCAGCTCACACTGATGCAAGAGGTGGGTTCCCATAGTCTTGGGCAGCTCAGTCCCTGTGGCTTTGCAGGGTATGGCTCCCATTCTGGCTGCTTTCATGGGCTGATAGTGAGTGTCTGTGGCTTTTCCAGGTACATGGTAAACCCATGCACCTGGTGGATCTACCATTCTGGAGTCTGGAGGATGGTGGCCCTCTTCTCACAACTCCATTAGGCAGTGTTCCAGTAGGGACTCTGTGTGGGGGCTCCAGCCCCACATTACCTTTCCACACTGTCCTAGCAGAAGTTCATGAGGGCCCTGCTTCTGTAGCAAATTGCCTGGGCATCCAGGCATTTCCATATATCTTCCGAAATTAGGTGGAGGTTCCCAAAACTCAATTCTTGACTTCTGCACACCCATAGTCTCAATGCCACATGTAAGCAGCCAAGACTTGGGGTGTCAACCCTCTGAAACACCCAAGCTGTACCTTGCCCCCTTTTAGTCATGGCTGGAGTGGCTGAGACCCAGGGCACCAAGTTCCTAGCCTGCTGACAGCACAGGGACCCTGGGCTCAGCCCACAAAATCATTTTTCCTTAGGCCTCCACACTGAGACCTGTGATGGGAGGGGCTGCTGTGAAGACCTCTGACATACCCTGGAGACATTTTCTTCATTGTCTTGGGGATTAACATTAGTTCCTTGCTACTTATGCAAATTTCTGCAACCAGCTTGAATTTCTCCTCAAAAAATGGATTTTCTTTTTTATTACATTGTCAGGCTTCTCATTTTCTAAACTTTTATGCTCTGCTTCTCTTATAAAACTGAATGCCTTTAACAGCAACTAAGTCACCTTTTGAATGTTTTGCTGCTTAGAAATTTCTTCCAACAGATACCCTAAATCATCTTCCTCAAGTTGAAAGTTTCACAAATCTCTAGGGAAGGGGCAAAATGCTGCCAGTTCCATTGCTAAAACATAACAAGGGTCACCTTTGCTCCGGTTCCCAAAAAGCTCCTCATCTCCACCTGAGACCACCTCAGCTTGGACTTCATTGTCCATATTGCTATCCGGCTTTTGGTCAAAGCCATTCAACAAGTTTCTAGGGAGTTCCAAACCTTCCCATATTTTCCTGTCTTTTTCTGAGCCCTCCAAACTGTTCCAGCTTCTGCCTGTTACCAAGTTCCAAAGTTGCTTCCACATATTTGGGTGTCTTCTCAGCAGCACCCACTCTACTGGTAGCAATTTATTGTATTAGTCTGTTTTGATGCCGCTGGTAAAGACATACCAAGACTGAGCAATTTACAAAAGAAAGAGGTTTAACTGGACTTACAGTTCCACGTGGCTGGGGAAGCCTCACAGTCATGGCCTAAGGCAAGGAAGAGTAAGTCTCATGACAGCTGATGGTTATTATAAGGAAGAGTTCCTGTGCAAGCTCTCTTTGCTTGCTGCCATGTATGTAAGATCTGAGCAAGTTACATCTAAGCAAATTACATCTTACCTAGATGGCAGCAAACAAAGAGAGCTTGCACAGGAAAACTCTCCTTTATAATAACCATCAGATCTCATGAGACTTACTATCATGAGAACAGCATGGGAAAGACCTGTCCCCATAATTCAATTACCTCCCACCAAGTCCCTCACACAGCATGTGGGAATTCAAGATGAGATCTGGGTGGGGACACAGCCAAACCATATCAGTACTATTTTAATTCCATCATTGTTTCTTTAATTATATATTTCTTGTGTTATTTTCTCAGTGATTGCCCTGGGAACTGCAATTAGCATCTTAACTTGAAACAATATCATTTGGATTAGTCCCAACTTAATTGCAATAGTATATGAAAACTTTGGTCCAATATGCTTCCATTTATTTTTGTTCTCCATGTTATTGTTATGCAAATTATATCTTTATATATGATATGCCAGTAAACATGTTTTATAATTATTGCATTATGCAGTTGTCTTTTAATACCATATTGTTTCCTTTATGAGTGCTATTTCTTTCCTCACGTGGATTCAAGTTAATGTCTACTGTCATTTTATTTCAGCCTAAAGGACTTCCCTTAGTATTTCTTGCAGGACAAGTCTGCTAACAACAACCTTTCTTAGTTTTCATTTCTCTGAAAATGTTTTAATTTATTCTTCAGTCTTGAAGGATATTTGAATATAGAATTCTTAGGTGATAGTCTTTTTCCTTTAGCAGTTTAAATATATCATACTTCTCCCTTCTGATCATCATGGTTTCTGAGGGAAATCAGTTTTTCATCATATTGAGCATCCCTTGTATGTAATAAGACATTTCCCTCTGCTGTTTTTAGGATTCTTTGTCTTTCCATCGTTTGATTATGACATGTCTAGAAACAGATCTCATTAAGGTTCTCCCCTTTGCATTTTTTTAAGCTTCCTAGATGTTTTTCACCAAATTGGGGGAAGTTTTCAGCTACTAATTTTTCAAATATTCTTTCTACCCCTTTCTCTCTTCTTCAGAAACTCCCATTGAGTGTATGTTGGTAAGCTTGATGGTGTGCACAGTTCTCTGTTAATTTTTCTTGATTATCTTCTCCCTGTATCCCAGTCTAGGTCATCTCAATTGATCTATCTTCAATTTTACTGTTTCTTTTTTTTGGCGGGAGGGGAATGCTCTCTTAAATCTGTTGTTGAGCTTCTCTAGTGAGCATTCTCTTTTAATTACTGTAGTTTTAAACTTTAGATTATACATAAATATTATATATATAATATGTAGTATTATATTTATAATTTCTGTCTTTTTATTAGTATTCTCTATTTAGTGAGATATTCTCATACCATACTTCCCTTTATGTTTTTATACTTGGCTTCTTTCAGTTATTTGAGCATATTTATAATAGATTATTTAAAGTCTTTTTCTAATAAGTCTAAAATGTGGACTTATTCAAGAACAGTTTCTACTGATATAGTTTTTTTTTTCCTATATATGAGCTATAACTTTCTTATTTGTATGTCTCTTTTTTTGGGTGTCAACTCAACATTTTAAATATTATTGAGTAACTTTTGAAATTATATTAACCTTCTTTCCAGTGTTTGCTGTTGTGGTTACCTGTTATGATTGTTGCTGTTGCTGGGTTTTTTTCTTTGTTTATTTAGTAACTTTTCTGTTCTGACTATGTAAAGTCTGAGTTTTTTGGCTGATTATACCACAGGACTTCAGTAAATTCTTCAGGACAGAGACCATGTTCTGTAACAACAATGCCTTAGTTTCTGGCCATGTTAGAAGTTCGATGCATTTTTTATTTAATAAATGAATAAATAGTATCAATAACACTTTTCTCTAATGTGGATAAAAAGGTGATGGAAGTAATAGTATACAATTTGGGTATTGCCATTTATCTAGTACTGCAAATTCATACACACACTATGATAATTTTAAATGCCAACACTGAGTTGTGATTTAGTAATGTTTTAATTTTAAATTTTCTTATTCTGCTTTAATAAAATGTTTGACTATCATCATTTAATATTTTAAAGCTGAAGTTTGTATGCAGCTTTTAGTCACTAGCAGGTAAAATGCCCCTTGCAACTTTTCTCCATTAGCTTTTAAAATTAAACCAATTTATATCAATATCTACAGAATACTACCTCTTACTCCCAAGAGGGCTTGAAAGTCTCAACATTTTCTGTTATTCACACTTGGAGAAATGAATTTCCGTTGCATGTAGCCAGATCGACTGCCACAAGAGAGGTAATGACCATTGGATGCGCATTCACATCTCTGACAGACCTTCTGGGACAAGGAGTTACCAATTAGAGATTTCTCAGGAAGCTTTTACCCCAACAAGAAATTGACAAAGGAGATCGTGGTTTCCTTAGCAACAGCTGTAGACTTTTGAAATTTAACCAGACTTACAACTCAACATCAGATACATCAGCTTATTAAATAAGTTGTATATTTCGCAAGAATTAAAAACTTTTTTTAAAGTCTGAAGAAAATATTTACTTTTTTCGAGTGAAAATATTGAGTTTTTTAATAGCCTCTGAGCAATCAAAAGTAATCATAAAATCTAGCATGTAATCCATCCAATATATTGAACTGTGTCAGTTATTTTGGAATAAGGCAAGGTACATATCAATATACAAATACATATACCATGAGAAAGACAGATACCTGTGTCAGAGCAGAAACAACTGGATATAACTCATGAATGAAAAGCAGGAGCTGTCAGCCTGGAGGAGAGCTAGAATGACTGTGAACGTTTAGCTGTAAACCACACAAAGAAGACAATCATTTGAAAGAGTTTCAAATTTGCAAAGCCAATGTAAAGTGGGGAACCAATGAATTTTTAATTAATCCAGTCTGATACCTTGTGTGATATTGACAAGTGCTTCTGTGTTCTATGTTACTTTAATGAAATAATCTTGAAGAAACTGCATTTGACTATTTACAACACTCAAGATTCTCTTTGATCCTTAGATCCTCATAAATGTGGCTTTTGCATTCTCTGCTTATTTATGATTAGATCTAACATTACAAAATTTGAGACACATCTTTCCCCTCAGAAAGAAATAGAAGTCACAGATATTAGCGTTCCCTGCACTGGCCAGCCACAGGGGAGCTCTGGAGTAAAAGGGAAGGGATATAGCACAGCTCAGAAAGCAGTTACTTTGCTGAAGGATCTGACTATAGGTTAAGGCATGACTCATCAATGAGAAAAAGCATAAAAGTTATGTTATTGTATTCATTGTTGCCAAGTCCTGAAAATTAAAACCCATTTCCATTCTTATTTTCTAAATAGTATTTCAAAGTTTTGATTCTCATAAACAGGAAATATTATAAATCTGTCATTGTATTAATGAATAATGAATGATTATGTTCCAATTGATACTAAATCATAAAGTTCTTCATGTCATTATTAGTGTCAACATGCTTGAGATAATTACAAGTTTACCTTCAAACAATGTGGTTTTTATTGCATCACGTAAATAATCTTGTCTCATCCCCAACAATTCCCTACAATAAAATAAATTCCACTTAAAGAGCTGAAATTCCCACTTATCAAAGTCTCTCTTTATGAAGCAAGCATTGATGTACCTAGAAGCTTCTTGTTCAAATATCAGTAAACTGAAAGCAGAGTATATCAGGACTTGGAAATCTTTAACACTTTAGTGTGGATTAGCTCATCCATCGGTGTCTTTTTTTTTTCTTCAGAGAAACCGGGAAGAGAAAATTCTGAGGCTTATATGTGGCTGGGCAGTTAGAGTTTCACCAAATAACTTGCTATCAACTCTTAAGTAGTAGGAGTTCAGCAGGACTGAGACAGACGGGAAAGACATACTTGATGGAGTAGAAGAGGAGAGAGAGGTCCATAGCTTCCCACACACTCTAATCTCTAGGTTTTTACACCCTCTCCTCTATTGAAACTCTCTACTCCTCTGTCCCAATCTCAGCCCCACCTCTCTACCTGGCTAATTCCCTCACCTTTGGGCCTTCGCATGAATGTCGTTTCCTCAGGCAAGCATTCTCTGGCTCCTAAGATTAACATGCTCTCAGCGAGTACTTAAAATTTTTGTTTTTGCCTATATCAAATATCAATTAATTCTCTGTCTAATTATGTTTAATTTCTTCTTTCCAACAGGACTGTAAGAAACACCATGACTGAGCCATGGCTGTTTTATTCATTCTTTCCCAGCCCCTGAAACAATATAATAACCTAAAAATATCTGCGGACTGATTGTTGCGTGCAATGCAAATGCATGCAGTATGCGTGGCAGTAAGTTCTGCATGGCAAGAGGGGGATGGAAATCTGGGCAGCTGGGTAAGTCTTGGAAGGATATGATCAGGAATGGAAGGGAAAGAGAAGAGAAAAGGAGAGAATATTTTCAACTTCACAATTTGCCTAAACAAACTTTGCTCATGCTATTTCTTATTGGCTTCCACTTTTCTATTTCTTGTAGCCTCCTCTTTGTGTGTTTTGGTAGGAACAATAATAAAATTACATAAAAACTTATATAATCTTCACCAGATGCCAAGCCCTGTTCTAAATGCTGTGCACATACTAACTCATTTGGTCATCACAGTAACCCTCATAGAGAGATACTTTTGTTATCCCCATTTGCAGGTGAAGAAAGTGAAGCACTGAGAGGTTAAGTAACTTCCGCAATTCACACAGAATTCACACAGGTAGAATACTGTGGACCCAGTGTTGGAACTCAGCACTCTGACTTCAGAATGCATGCTCTTAAATGCTTTGCTAGGATTATGTGGATAGTGTCGATTGCATCTCTGCTTAATTAGCATTTGTTTTCAACTTATTTTCGTTTGCCTATATCCTTTATAGGAAAAGTTGAATTTGATTCTTACCCAGTCTCTTTCATCTAGGGGTGACTGTACATGCCAGTTCTGATACATATGGCATGAGCAGATGTCTTTTGAAAAGAGAATACTTCTGGGAAAGCAATTGCTTTTCTGAAAACATAATGGGATAAATGTGGGTGGTGCTATATTTTCCTTTGTTTTCTGCCTGGAATACAGATATTAAGCCTGGAGCTTTAGTAGCCATTTTGTATCCATGAGGGAAAACCAAAGAATCATAGAGGTCATAACCAAAGCCTTGATAATACTGAACCAATATCAGCATCTAACTGTATAAATTGTCCTTATTATGTGATTAAAAATAAACTTCAGTTTGTTTACTCACGCTTGGTAATGTTTTCTGTTAGTTGTAGTTGAAGACAAACTGAAATTATACAAGCAACAAAGAACATTATTAAGAGGTATAAACAAATTGAGATTTCTTTTTTATTAACTTCATAACTGAAAGAATGCAGACCTAAGGGACTTCTGAAGCCACGCCAAACTATAATGGTTATTTATAAAGGAAAATATTGTGAAGGGCTAGAATTATACCACACTATACCAATCAGAATCTCAGCAGGGAATAGATCAAACATTCAGAAGGGCTTAACCGAAGACAGTGTAAATGAGGTTATTTATAAAGGGATTGACAGGGTCAAGGAAACCAACAACAGATGGTTAAACACCCAGAATAAAGCAACGAGCAGGAAGTTGCACCTGATAGGGCTAAGAAGGAAAAAGAGTTACCAGAGGCCAGAAACACCTGGAGTTGTGAAAGCGGCTCTACCACACGGGAGCTTTGTGTGCAGAAATACTTAGTCCCCGGCAGAACCACAGTAGTCAGGGCTGGAGAAGGGGGTAGGTACATCACTCCACCAATACCTATCGCTTCTGACTCCTGCAGGAGACCTTCCATGGGTAAACACAATTAGAAGCCAGAGGACAGGAGACTCTGGGAGATCTAAGTGGTAGAGACTGGCCTCCTGGGCACTGAGAGGGCAGAGAAGGACTGAGAATAATCTAGAGGTGGGAAAGTGGGTGGAAGGAATACAAATGGGAAATCTAATCAAGCTTGCTCTAGAACCGACAGAAAATAGACTCTCTTCTTCTCTTTGTTTTCTTTACTTTTACAGATATCCCAGGAATTAAAGTAGATTATTTGGTAAAAATAATAAAGATAATCAGTTCTACCTGCTACAAACTGTGTGACCAGTTACTAGCCACTGTCTCAATGCATCCCAAGCCTACTCCATATCCTGGTGGCTTCAGTGTTCTAAAAAATGGCACATCCGAAGCTCGAGTTCTTTGCTTTCTTGATTGACTCGATGACCTTCACTCACTCCCACTCATGACAACACTTTAGACCTTGTTTTCACTGGGAATTGCTCCACTATTGAAAGTTTAAACAAAAATAACCGACAATATGCATACAATGTTGTGGTAGGTTGAGTAAAGCACTCCTGTCCCCCAAAATGTTCATGTCCTAATCCCTGGAACCTGTAATGTATTACCTTATTTGGCAAAAAAAAAAAAAAAAAAAAAAAGGAAAGTTGAAGATATAATTAAGTTAAGGATCTGGAGACAGGGAAGTCATTGTGGGTTATCCAGGTGCAGCCAGTAACACCATGACAGGCATCTTTATGAGATAGCTGCTACTGCAGAAAAGGCAACAGCAATGTGATCACAGAAGCAGATTGGAGTGATCCAGACAAGTTAGACAGTAAAAGACGGAGATTAGCCCTGGATCCTCCAGAAGGAACTAGCCATGGAGACACCTTGATTTTTGCCCGGTAAACTCTTTTCAAACTTCTAGTCTCCAGAACTGGAAGAAATTAAATTTCTGCTGTTTTAACCCACTGAGTTTGTAGTAATTTGTTAAAGCAGCAATAGGAACCTGACACAATTGTCCTCTCTTTTAAAGCTCCCCATACCTTCAGTTCCTCAGAAATGCTTACTGGTGCTTTTATTTTCCCCCAGCTGTGTGCTCATGTTCTGATTCCATTTGATTAAGTAGAGGCCCCAGGAATCTGTATTGTAATGAAATATAGGAGCGGAAAGAAGGAAATTTTTAGAAATAAATATTAATTTTAATCTTGCCACTTATTAAATATAAGAGCCTTAGAAAAATACATAACCTCCTTGAGTTTCACCTTTGAAATGTGAAAAAATGACCCCTACAATGCAGAGCTACTAAGGGAAGAAGGGATGTAGTAAAGTGTCTGCCATATAGTAGAGAGGCCAAAGTAATAGCTATTACC
>PVKP010020952.1:0-39938 GCA_004027715.1 Plecturocebus donacophilus
CCCCAAGACACATAATCGTCAGATTCACCAGGGTTGAAATGAAGGAGAAAATGCTAAGGGCAGCCAGAGAGAAGGGTCGGGTTACCCACAAAGGGAAGCCCATCAGACTCACAGCAGATCTCTCAGCAGAAACCCTACAAGCCAGAAGAGAGTGGGGGCCAACATTCAACATCCTTAAAGAAAAGAACTTTCAGCCTAGGATTTCATATCCAGCCAAACTAAGCTTCATAAGTGAAGGGAAAATAAAATTTTTTGCAAACAAACAAGTACTCAGAGATTTCAACACCACCAGGCCTGCTTTACAAGAGCTTCTGAAAGAAGCACTCCACATGGACGGGAAAAACCAGTATCAGCCATTCCAAAAACATACCAAAAGGTAAAGAGCATCACCATAATGAAGAATCTACATCAACTAATGGACAAAACAGCCAGCTAGCATTACCAGAAGCTGTGATTTTCGTCTCTGATAAAACAGATTTTAAAACAACAAAGAACACAAGAAACAAAGAGGGACATTACATGGTGGTGAAAGGATCAATGCCACAAGAAGAGCTAACAATCCTAAATATATACGCACCCATTACAGGAGCACCCAGATATATAGAGCAAGTTCTTAATGACTTACAAAGAGAGTTAGACTCCCACACAATAATAGTGGGAGACTTTAACACTACACTGTCAATATTAGACAGATCAACGAGATAGAAAATTAACAAGGATATCCAGGACTTGAACTCAGACCTGGAACAAGTAAACTTAACAAATATTTACAGAACTCTCCGCCCCAAATCCACAAAACATACATTTTTCTCAGTATCACATTACACCTATTTTAAAACTGACCACATAATTGGAAGTAAATCACTCCTCAGCAATTGCATAGCATTTCACAGGTTTAAATAAAATATTGGTTGGCTGCTTATTTATTTTCATCCCCTATTCCTTCCTGTCTCCATTGTTAAGCACAATTATTGGCATAAAAGAGGTTTTTAATACCCATTTTTAGACTGCATTCTAGCCTGGACAATAAAACAAGAATCTCGTTCTCTCTCCCTCTTTCTCTTCCTCTTTCTTTCTCTCTTTCATCCTTTTTTTCTTTCTTTTGCTCTTTATTTCTCCTTTTCTCTCTTTTTCTTTCTTTAAAAAAAAAAAAAAAAAAGGAAAGATGGAGTTTCCATGTTGGATATGCCTTTCTCCAAGGTAGCCCTTTTCTGTTGGCAGAACTGTTGGCATTCACCCATGTAAGTTTTTAGCACGTTTATTTATGTTTGCAACTTGATTTTTCAGGCTGCACTTTGTTAGAAAAAAATAATTTTGGGGGCTGCTTTTTGTTAGAAGGGAAGACTTATCAAGGACTCTTCTACCATCACTGTCTGTCTAAATAACTTCTGTCTCCTGTATCATTTATTAAATGCAGGTTAGAACATTTTTAAAAAAATTATTGTGTCTGGGCCAGGCATGGTGGCTCACACCTGTCATCCCAGCACTTTGGGAGTCCAAGGTGGGTGGATCAACTGAGGTCAGGAGTTCAAGACCAGCCTGGCCAACATGGTGAAATCCCGTCTCTACTAAAAATACAAACATTAGCCGGGCGTGGTGGCAGTCACCTGCAATCCCAGCTACTCGGGAGGCTGAGGCGGGAGAACTGCTTGAACCGGGCTTGGGAGGGGTGGCAGAGGTTGCAGTGAACAGATCACTTCACTCCAGCTTGGGCAACAGAGTGAAACTCTGTCTCAGAAAAAAACACTGTGTTGTAAATTGTTTTTGTCTTGTGTGTGCCATAGGCGACAATCAAGAGCTGACTTGATGGCTGTGGACTACGTTGTATTTCTTTTCAAGGTGAGAGGAAGGAAGGACAATGATCAAACCTCAACAACTTCCCTTCTTCTTGGCCTGGCTCTTGTGGCATTTACATAACTAGCTTTCTCTCTGGGGTAATCTCACTAAAGCTACTTTCCAAATTGCTTTGCAGAGCAGCAAACATAAATATTAACTTCAAGGTTGGTAAGCGCTGCTTTTTAATAAAAAGAGAGAATTTAATGAGATGCAGAAATATGAACTTAGCTCCTCCATCGCCACCTTTGCTTCCTGATATGCTACCCACATATGCCCCCTGCCAGGGCTGTGCATACATTTTACATTTGGAGAATAATTATGAAAATCGGATTACATACGGCTGCCCCTATTAAAGAAAACCATTTGGTTTGCCTTTGAACTGTGGCTTCCGAAGAGGCCAGTTCTGTATACTCTTAATTAAGGACAAGGAGCAGACATTTCCTGAGCTCGTGCTGTACGCACTCTGTGCCCTTGGCTGGGCCCCACACTGTGTGGTCTCGGTCAACCTCCGTTACCCACGCACTTGCCATGGAGAATCTGGGCCTGCAGAAATGTTGTTTCTCTGCATATAGTATCCAGACACACAACCTTTGAACAATACAGGTTGGAATTGTGCAGGTCCACTTACATGTGAATCTTTTTCTTTTCTTTTCTTTTTAAAATAGAGATGGGGGTCTTGCTATGTTGCCCAGGTTGGTCTTGAACTTCTGACATGAAGCTATCCACCCACGTCGGCCTCCCAGAGTGTGCTGGGAGAATCTTTTTCAATAGAAGTTACTCCAAGCTGGGTGCAGTGGCTCACATCTGTAATCCCAGCACGTTCGGAAGCTGAGGCGGACAGATCATATGAAGTCAGGAGTTCGAGATCAGCCTGGCCAACATGGTGAAACCCCATCTCTACTGAAAATACAAAAAAAAATTAGCCAGGCATGGTGGTGCACGCCTGTAATCCTAGCTACTCAGGCGGCTAAGGCAGGAGAATTGCTTGAGCCCAGGAGGTGGAGGTTGCAGCCAGCAGAAATCACACCATTGCACTCCAGCCTGGGTGACAGAGTGAGGCTGTGTCTCAAAAAAAAAGTTACACCTAGAATGTCTGCCTCTCCTGCCTCCCCTTCCACCTCCCCTATCTCTTCCACCTCTGCCGCCCCTGAGGTAGCAAGACCAACCCTTCCTGTTCCTCTGGCCTCAGCCTCCCAAGTAGTTGGGATTACAGACGTGCACCACCACGCCCGGCTAATTTTTGTATTTTTAGTAGTGACGGGGTTTCACCATGTTGGCCAGGCTGGTCTCAAACTCCTGATCTCAAGCAATCCACCTGCCTTGGCCTCCCAAAGTGTTGGGATTACAGGCATGAGCTACTGCACCCGGCCCCTCTTCTGGGTTTTTATGGAGCCTTCATTGGCTAAGCACAATCAAAGCCAGACAACCGTGTTGAAGTGTGACTGGACAAAAACAGAATGACCCGACACCATCAGTCGGAGTGGGGAAGCCAGCACGGCCTGTCTGTACAGCATTCCTTCCTCCTGGCAGGGGGCAGGACTCCTTCTGCAATGGGGGTCTCGTGACCCACCATCAGAGAAGGCAGGTCTGAGAATTTCTCCGTGGCCAGCTCCAAGACGGAAAGGTGGGGGAAGTTTAGAGTGTATTTTAATTTTCTATGGCCTGCCTTGGGGAGAAAAAGGAGCAGGTGAAAGGGGGGGAGTAGGAAGGTCAGAAAGAGAGAGAGAGAGATATGCTATGCTACATCTGAGGTCTACTTCCGAGGCCCCGACATTGTAACACGGGACTGCCTTTCCCCTTTACTGCTCCGAAGCTGTTTCCACACTGCTCAGGAACCAAGGAAAAATGGCTAAATACTTTAACAAAAGATATGCTTATTGTTTTACTCACTGAGGGAGTAACGAGGGTGATAGGAATTATCAGGTAGGCATGGTGGAGGAAAAGCAATATACAAATATCATCATCTCACAAGGGTCTTCACAGATGATCAAGTGAAGATGAAGTCACCAGGTTGGGCTCTAATTCAGCATGACTGTGTCCTTGTAAAGTCTAGACACACACATACATGGCCTAGCAGAGACAGAGGAACACTGAAGATTGCTGGCAAACTCCATTAGCCCAGAGAGAGGCAGGGAACAGATTTGCCCTTGCAGCCTCCAAACAGAAATGAACCTGGTCTATACCTTGATCTGGATCTCTGGCCTCCTGATGCAATCCTAATCCCCAGTACATGGGGGTATTACAAGGACATAGCCATCTTGGATTAGAGCCCACTCTGGTGACTTCATCTTAACCTGATCATCTGCAAAGACCTTGGTGAGATATGATATTTGTAAATTGGGTTTCCTCCTCCACTGTGCCTGGCTTATAATTCCCATCACCCTTGTTATTTCTCTCCAAACTGTGAGAAAACATTTCTGTTGTTCTGAGCCCTCTAGCTTGTGGAACTGTCTGCTGTGAACCCCAGGTCACCCCAGTGTCCTCTCCCTGTCCCTTCTGCCTGGTGTGTTTTCTCTTCCTTTACTGAAAGGAAAAGGTATTTGATCCTTGTCCCAGGTCAAATGTCCCTTCCCTGGAAGCATCCTCTGCCCGTAGCGCTTCTTCCCCAACCCCATCCACACTGTCCGTCCCTCCCCCATGCTGGCCACACTGCATGGCCACTGTGTCCTGTGCCCACTCTCCTGGACCACAAACTCCTGGAAGACAAAGCTCTGTGTCCCTGGTCTGCACGCCCCTGGCTGGGGACTGGGTCTGGCACCATCTCAGCCCACAGAAGCATTTACTGCATTGTGGGGAAGGGGGGCGAACCAGCACAAAGGGAGACAGAAAAACGGTCTCGACCCATACACCCAAAGCTGAACCAGATTCTCTGGTTCACGCTGTGTCCTCTGCTGGCCCCTGTTTCTGCTGAGTGACCCACAAGGGTCCCAGCAGGACACCCACCCTTCATGCTTCCTACTTTTTTTTTTTTTTTTAAAGGCAGAGTCTTGCTCTGTCGCCCATGCTGGAGTGCAGTGGGACAACCTTTGCTCACTGCAACCTCCACCTCTCAACATGGTTTCACCATGTTGGCCTGGCTGGCCTCAAAGTCCTGACCTTCTGATCCGTCCACCTCAGCCTCCCAAAGTGCTGGGATTACAGGCATGAGCCACCACACCGGGTCTCTCCACTGATATTTACTGTATTACACATACAAAATAAAATTTAAAGTTTTCTTTATTTAGAAGGAATAGTACATTCATTATTATATTAACAAATTTTGTGGGTTTTTTTAATGAGACAGGGTCTTGCCCTGTTGCCCAGGCTGGAGTGCAGTGGCGCGATCATAGTTCATTGCAACCTTGACCTCCTGGGCTCAAGCGATCCTCCCACTTCAGCCTCATGAGTAGCTGTGACTACAGGTGTGCACCGCCATGCCCAGCTACGTTTTTCTTATTTGTTGAGATAGGGTCTCACTATGTTGCCCAGGCTGGTCTCAAACTCCTGTACTCAAGCAATGATCCTCTGCTTTGGCCTCCCAGAGTGCTGGGCTTACAGGCGTTGGCCACCGTGCCTGGCCCATAGTAATTTCTTTTTTTTGAGACGGAATTTTGGTTTTATTGCCCAGGCTGGAGTGCAATGGCGAGATCTTGGCTCACCGCAACCTCTGCCTCCCGGGTTCAAGCGGTTCTCCTGCCCCAGCCTCCTGAGTAGCTGGGATTACAGGCATGCGCCACCATGCCCGGCTAATTTTTGTATTTTTAGTAGAGGCGGCGTTTCGCCATGTTGGTCAGGCTGGTCTGGAACTCCCGATCTCCGGTGAACCACCCGCCTCGGCCTCCCAAAGTGCTGGGATTACAGGCATGGGCCACCACGCCCATCTCCAGTAATTTTTCATTGTGGCAAAATCTAGATAACATACAATTTATCATACATATATATATAGAGAGAGAGAGAGAGCGCGCGCTAATTTTTGTATTTTTAGTAGAGATGGGTTTTCAACATGTTAGCCAGGCTGGTCTGGAACTCCCGATCTCCGGTGAACCACCCGCCTCGGCCTCCCAAAGTGCTGGGATTACAGGCATGGGCCACCACGCCCATCTCCAGTAATTTTTCATTGTGGCAAAATCTAGACAACATACAATTTATCATATATATATATACACACATAGAGAGAGAGTGCGTGCTAATTTTTGTATTTTTAGTAGAGATGGGTTTTCAACATGTTAACCAGGCTGGTCTCGAACTCCCGACCACAAGCAATCCACCTGCCTCGGTCTCCCAAAGTGCTGGGATCACGGGTGTGAGCCACTGCGCCCTGCCTATTCCTCCTACTTCTTTAAGGCTGGGGCTTCTGGCCATGAGCATCTCAGAAATCTGTTTGCTTCTCTCCTGTCACGGGTCCCCCTGCCTGTGCCTTCTGTGTCTCCAGCACTTGCTGTGCAGCCATCAGCTAGAGGCAACGCCTGTGACAACACAGCTCAAAGCCCTGCCTGGATATCTAGGCTGGGCACGGTGGCTCATACCTTAATCCCAGCACTTTGGGAGGCCGAGGCAGGTGGATCACCTGAGGTCAGGAGTTCGAGACCAGCCTGGCCAACATGGAGAAACTGCATCTCTACTGAAAATACAAAAATTACCTGGGCATGGTGGCGCGCAGGGAGCCCTGTCTTGTTCCCCTCGGGATGAAGCCATTTTCTCTGCTTCCAACACCTGCGAGGGCTGCTTCCCTCCTCCCCCCGCCCTGGCACCCCACACTGTCCCCAGGGTCTGTTCTTCCGTTGACCTCATGGTGCCTGCCCGCAAGCCATTTCCTGGGGCCTCCCCGTCGCCTCATCCAGAAACAACTCCTCGAGCTTTTCCTGGAGGTCAGGCCAATGACCTGCGCCGGCACTGCCCTCCGTCCTCTCAGCTCCCCTTGGACAGGGACGGTTCGCAGGTCAGAAGGGCCCCCGCTGCCCCGGGTCTGGCTTGTGGCAGAACTCAGCCACAGACCAGCCGCGTTCCTGTGACTTGATACTCTGTGGCTTCCAGGACGTCCTGAGGCCGCACCCACGTGGCGCCCGTGCCTGTCGCGCTGCCCCCTGGATTCGGCACCACTAGCGGAGCGGGGCACGGCCCAGGGCTCCAACCGGGAGGACAAGGCTGCGCCGCGCCCGGGGTGGCCCCGCTCCCCTTCTCTGAGCGTGAGCGGCGGCGCGGGACCCGGGCGGCTCTGCCGGGGACCAGCAGGCCTCGGGTATCCGGGCCAGGGGCGGGAGCGCGGGGCGGGGGGTGGGGGTGGCCGGCGGCCGGGCCGCGCCCTCGGCCACTCCCCGGGGCAACCGGGCGGCTCCACACGCGCTGCGCCCGCCGCCGGCCCCACGCGCGGCACATGTCCTCCGCGCCGCGCTCGCCCACCCCGCGGCCCCGCAGGATGAAGAAGGACGAGTCGTTCCTGGGCAAGCTGGGCGGCACCCTGGCCAGGAAGCGGAGGGCGCGCGAGGGTGAGTGCGCAACCGCGCCCGCCGACCCCCCGGGGACCTGCCGGGCCGCGCCCGCCCTCGCCCCAGGGCGCCCCACGAGGCCGCCCCCGCCCATCCCCCGCACACCCCGCCCGGCCCCCGCGGCGGCGCGACCTTCGGGACAGGCCAGGCCTCTGTCCCGGGACCCGTAAGCCCCGGTCTGGACCCGGCGCTTGGGCCGCGCAGTGGCCTCCGGCGTCTGCCGAACGCGCGTGCGGGCGCCTGCGCGTCGGGGACTTGGCCACCGTGCGGGGCCCGCGCCTGCTCCGGCTGCCGGGTGTTTCGCTCTTGCCTGGGGCACCGGCATCGCCAGCCGCGTGGAGTGACGATTCATGCCATGAGCAGTGACACTGTGTGCAGGGCACGCTGGGCGGGCACGGCCTGGGGGACTCGCTGCTGCGTTTTGCGCGGACGCCATGCAGGGTGGGGGTGCAGGGCGTGCAGGCCTGGGAGGCCTGCGAGCAAGGATTGCACATATACCATTTTAATTTCTTTAAAAATTTTTTCCTGCGTGTGCTCACAAAACACTACCAACCTGCTAGGTTTTAAAGATTGTTAGAGTTGCAAGGGGTAGTCTGGTGTCTTTAAGTGTACTGCTTGCCCAGGGCCTCCTGGGAGATGCGTTCTTGAATTTTCTGTTGGGTGGGGAGGTTCTGCCCCTGGGACCCTGCCCTATGGTGAGATTTCGGATTGGTGAGACGCGTGCGGAGCTTACAAAGAATGGAGGTGGGGAGACGCCGGCCTCTGTGGGTCGCCTGGAAGGAGCCCTCCCATAGCGGGTTACCTTAAACCACCTGGGCCTAGGACATCCCCTAGGAACTCCTCTTGTGCCTCCGGGGATGAGAGTCCCCCAGGATGCAGGTCCCCCATTCATTTCTTCCCTAGGACTCTTGTATTCCTAGGGATGTGTGTGCTCCGGGAACAAGTGACAGATTTGCCTCTAGGCATGTGTGTGCCCCCACGCACCCCCTCCCCAGGATGTGTGTACAGTGCAGGGAATGCCTGTTTCCCCAGCCATTTTCTCCCAGGGATGCCTGTGCCCAAAGGGGATGCGTGTCTTGCCACCCGTGATCCTGTTCCAAGAGGGCAGGGTCTTGTCCCCTTCGGTAGGTCTCGGGGTGGAGAGGCCACTCTTCTCTCAAGCCTTACACTGGAGGACCCACTGTGGCTTGTATTAGTCTGTCATCTCTCCTAAATGACACGGTCAGTGACTGACACCCTTCTCTCTGTCATCCCCACTGTTCCTCCATGCAGTCATCAGCACCCTTGCCAGAAATCATTTCGGTTCCTCTTTACGGCTTGCACCAATTATAGACGCAGGTGGCGCTCCCCTCCCAATCCAGCCCACGGCCCGGAGTGCCTGCCGGACGCCAGGTGCAGCTAATAGGAAGAAAGGGGGTGGGGTGGCGGGGTGCTTCCTTTCGTGGAACCAGGAACGAATAAATAGACAAGTGGCACTGTGATGACATGTGCCTCTGAGCACAGAGAACAGGGCGATCCGGCGGGGCCAGGGGAGGCCACTGAGGAGGGGACACTTGTGGAGGCCAGAAGGATCCAGAGGAAAAAGTCACAGAACGGCAAGGAACCGGAATGTTCTGGCCTATGACAGCTTTTTACAGGTGCCTTTTAAGCTCACGAAATAGGAGGAATGCACACCCAACGTAGAGGCCTGGGCCGAAATTCTGAAGGACAGTGCTTCTCCTCCTGGCCTGTATGAACTGATGTGTGCCTAGAAAACCCAGGGCTGGCCTGGTTTAATTCAAATGCACCAGGAATTCCAGTAGCCGGAAGCCTCCTGTGCAGAACAGAATGGGTGTGGAGGCAGGAGAAGGCGCAGGATGTTGGGCACGGCTGATGCTGGTTTTGCTGGGGGTGAGCTGGGCACCCCGCCTCGGCTCTCAGGCTTGGGGTGCTTGTCACCCGAGGGGTCCACCACACAAACAGAGGGCCACAAACCCTCCTGGTATCCAGACACAGGAATTGAGGGACAGGCTGGATTGGGAAGGGTTTAGTGGCTTCTGTATGGACTCCTGGGAAGGAGAGGAGCCAGGAAGACTGGATAATGAGGCTTGAATAATTGAGAGTTGCCAGTGCAGCGTGCCCTTCTGGCCACTCCAGGGTGGGAGCAGCCCCTGGCCCTGACTTTGGGCCATCAGAGCTGTGCTCGGTGGCCTACCAGGGAGTGACAGGGAAAAGGGGACTCGGGAGGTTTTCACGGCCTTGCCCACTGCACCGTTAGCTTCATTTCCTCCTTTGTTAGAAAGTTGAGGGTGGGTTCGGGAGAGCAGAGCTGAGCGGATGTGGCTCCCACGTGTTCCTGAGTTGAGGACTCTAAGGGAGGAGGGGAAAGCTGGGGGCGGGGGTGGGTGGAGGGGATCATCGGTGAGGTTCCTGATTCGGGCAGGGGTGTGCAAGGCATGGAGGAACTTTTTGGGGGATGGTTGGGATGAACGCCTGCTCCAGAGGAAAGGGGGTTAGGAAATGTGGGGCGCTGGGGTTTGGAGGGAGCCTGCAGGAAGTGTCTGAGGATGAGCTTCAGGACGGCGTGATTAAGGCTGATGCGCTACGGGAGGCGTGTCACATGGGGGCCCGGGTCAGAAAAGGGAACTGTGACGAATTGTGGGCATTCGGAAAACGGAAAGGAATGCCGGAAACCCCCAGGGGTCCCCACAGAAGCTCTGGGACTTGAAAGGACAGCATGTTTGAAAACTGGGTTCAGCTTCACTGGGGCTTGGAAGACCCCCAATAACACGCAGGGCCCCCACTGTGACCGAGGGATGAGAGGCCTGTAGGTCCAGTGGGCCAGGACGGGGGTCAGGGACAGTCCAACTGCTGCAAGAAGTCCTCAGAGGTGGATGGCCAGCCCCAGCCAGCGAGGCCCTGCATGGAGGGCTCCACACATTTGCCACAAGGGGCCCGTTCTGCGCTGTGCCAGGCCCTGGACCTCAGGCACCACTGCCCAGTGGCCAGGGTCAGGTTTCTGAGAGAGCCAAAACCGTGAGGGCCAGAGCAGCCAGTCTGGAGGTTCTGCCGCTCTTTTCTAAGGAACAGATTAAGGAAGTTCCTATCCCCTGATTACCTTAAAAGTATATATACATGTGGGCCGGGTGCGGCAGCTCATGCCTGTCATCCTAGCACTTTGGGAGGCCGAGGCGGGTGGATCACCTGAGGTCGAGAGTTCGAGGCCAGCTTGGCCAATGTGGTGAAGTCCCATCTCTACTAAAAATACAAAAATTAGCCAGGCTCATTAGCTGGATGCCTATAATTCCAGCTACTTGGGAAGCTGAGGCAGGAGAATCGTTTGAAACCTGGGAGGTGGAGGTTACAGTGAGCCAAGATCGCACCACTGCACTCCAGCCTGGGCAACAGAGTGAAACTCCATATCCAAAAATATATATATATGTGTGTGTGTGTGTGTGTGTGTATGTGTATATATATACACACACACATTTTTTATATATACACACATATATACACCTATTTAAATATGTATACACATAGATATTTAAATACATTTTAAAAGCAGTTTCAGGTTGACAGTGAAATCTAGCAGAGTACAAAGTGTTCGCACCCATCCCTTCTCCCTCCGTAAGTGCCCCAGGCTGTGTGCCACAGTCGTGAGCCAACATGGAGACATCATCATCTCCCCAAGCCCCGAGTTTACATTAGGGGTTGCTCCTGCCGTCCGACGTTCTGTGTGTCTGGATGGATGTCTAGTGACATGGATCCCCCATTATAGTTGCCTCCGGAGGAACGTCACTGCCCCCACCATCCGCTCTGTGCTGCCTCCGCATGCCTCCACTTCCCCAAAGCCCCGCAACCACGGATCCTTGTT
Organism: Plecturocebus donacophilus; assembly: GCA_004027715.1. Taxonomy (NCBI): domain Eukaryota; kingdom Metazoa; phylum Chordata; class Mammalia; order Primates; family Pitheciidae; genus Plecturocebus; species Plecturocebus donacophilus. The sequence continues at coordinate 11,155 of PVKP010020952.1, forward strand.
TTTTCCCTTTTTGAGACGGAGTCTCGCGCTGTCGCCCAGGCTGGAGTGCAGTGGCACCATCTCAGCTCACTGCAGCCTCTGCCTCCCGGGTTCCGGCCATTCTCCTACCTCAGCCTCCCGAGTAGCTGGGACTACAGGTGTGTGCCACCACGACCCGGTAATATTTTGTATTTTTAGTAGAGACGAGGTTTCACCACATTAGTTAGACTTTTTTCCTTTTCACTGTCTCTGTATTTTTGCCTTTTCTAGAATAAAATACAGTTGTGATCTTACAGTGTACAGTAGCGTTTTCACATTGGCTTCTTCCTCTCAGTCATGCGCATGGAAGGCTCCTCCATGTCTTTTCATGGAGTAGCAGCTCATGCCTTTTCAGCCCTGAATAATATTCCGTAGTCTGGATGCGCCAGTTTGCTGATCCATCACCTCCTGCAGAATGTCTTGGCTGCTTCCAGGTTTTGGCAGCTATGACGAGAACTGCTGTGCACATCTGTGTGCAGGCTTTTGTGTGGACATAAGGTTTTAATTCATCTGAACTCGATTGCTGGATCGTATAGTAAGAGTGTGTCTAGTTTTGTAAGAAACCACCAAACGCTCTTCCAGAGTGGCTGTGCCACTTCTGTTCACAGGCGGTGAATGAGAGTTCCTGCCCTCTGCATCCTAGCCAGCATTTGGTGGTGTCAGTGTTCTGGATTTTGGAGTTCTGATAGGTGTATCAGGGCGTCTCATTGCTGTTTCAGGTCGCATTTCCCTGATGGTATGAAGGGGAACATCCCTTCAGACGCTTATTTGCCATCTGTGTATCTTCTTTGGTGCGGTGTCTGTTAAGGTCTTTGGCTCATTTGTATTTTATTTTATTTTTGAGATGGGGTCTCACTGTTGCCCAGGCTGGAGTGCAGTAGCATGATCCTGGCTCTCTGCAGCCTCAGCCTCCTGGGGCTCAAGTGATCCTCACATCTCAGCCTCTGGAGTAGTTGGGACTACAGGCACATACCACCATGCCCAGCTAATTTTTGTGTTTTTTGTAGAGATGGGGTCTTGCTGTGTTGCCCAAGCTGGTCTCAAACTCCTGGGCTCAGGAAATCCACCTGCCTTGGCCTCCCAAAGTGGGGATTACATGCATGAGCCATGGTGCCCAGCTTTGGGCTATTTTTAAATCCGGTTGTTTGTTTCTTTACTGTCGAGTTGGAAGAGCTCTTCACATATTTTGGACCCAAGTCATGTGTTTCGCAAATATTTTCTCCCAGCCAGCGGCTTGTCTTCCCCTTCTCCTGATCCTGATATCTCCTAAGCATTTGACGTAGAAATAGTGATTAATGAGTGAGATATTGAGACCTCATTAACTAGATCTAAATAAATCACCAAGCCAGATGCATAATCCCAGCACTTTGGGAGGCTGAGGCAGGCAGATCACTTGAGGCCAGGAGTTTGAGACTAGCCTGGCCAACATGGTGAAACCCCATCTCTACTAAACATACAGAAATTAGCCAGGCGTGGTGGTGTATGCCTGTAATCCCAGCTACTCAGGAGGCTGAGGCAGGAGAACTGCTTGAACCCGGGAGGTGGAGGTTGCAGCGAGCTGAGATCACACAGCTGCACTCCAGCCTGGGTGAGAGAGCAAGACTCTTTCAAAAAAGAAAGAAAGAGAGAAAGAGAGAGAGAGAGAGAGAAAGAGAGAAAGAAAGAAATCACTAGGTAGCTACGACATTGAACTGAAGGTTGAAAATATTAAGTTTCTTTGTGGACTTTAAATAACCTTCAGGAGTGAAATCTCAAAGCCCTAAACCAGCAACTGAAAATTTCCTTCGGAGTTTCCGTCTTTTACACACAGCCGTCAGTCGTTATCCCCAAACACGAAGATGCATCAGTGAAGGGCGTGAGCTGTGGCATTGGGGCTTGCCCCGCCCCTGCCTTTACCCCAGCGGTGCCAGGGCTGGGAGCTGGGGGTGGGTGAGACCCCGGCTCAGGCCCCACACAGGATGGTTTGAGGGGCAGGCAGTGGGGGGACTGACCATGGGGGTCTCACCACCCAGACTTAGGGGTTCTGGGCTTCCCTGGAGGAAGTGGTCCTGGCTGAGTATCTAGGATGGCTGGAAATTAGCCCAGGAAGGGAGAGGGGGTCCCTGAAGAGACCCCCAGCCAGGGTCCCAGTGGCTGAGCCACGGTGTGGCTCATGGCCTGTGGTCAGTCCCGGTCAGGGGCCAGAGAGTTTGCCAACCCTGGCATCTCCCAAGCACGGGAACTTGGAACCCTTGCCGGGGTTTGGCAGGGGTGGCCAATTTCAGCGAGGGGCTTTAGGGAGTGGGGAATGGACGGAATGGGGAAACCTGGGGCAGGGGAGGTGGGCAGAGGCCATGCCCTGAGGAGGCGGCGTGGGTGGGCTCAGAGTGTGGCCATGATATCCGTGCCATTTTCTTGCGGGCTCCAGCCCCTCTGATGCTGACCTTCACAAATAAACGAGGAGCCAGATCCTTGTTTGCAGGAGGCGTGGGAAAGGATTTGCAGGTGGGTGGTCTCTTTTGGAGGATTTTTCAGACTCCTTCTCATTTCCAGGCCCTCTGTGCTCACGTGACCTCTGATGGTGTCAGGGGCCATAGGACGGTGGCTGTGGCATGTTGGGAAGGCCAGCGGACCTCCTAGCCAACGAAAAGGGAAAGAGAGTGGCCGGTCCGAAGTGGGGGTTTGTAGGCAGGTGAGGGACCAGGGCCACAGTCCCTGCGGTTTCTGTGGGGAAGCGGAGATGGTGGAGGCTCTATTTGGGGCTGTTGTGTCGTGAGGCTCTTTACAGACCCTGCCGTCAAAGAGAAAGACAGTTCTCCAAACCCAAACCTCTTTTGAGCAGAGGCCGCCTCCATTTGGGCATGCACAGCTGTTGGTCTGAGACGGAAAGGCACAGTGAGGTCACCGCGACGCTGCCCCGCGCCTGCCTGCATGGGAAACACCCCTCCGGGAGGCGGGTGGAACTCCCTGGAGGCCATTGTCCAGCGAGGCTCTGTTTCTTTTCTCTCGGGCTGAGAGGAAGTGGGTGGCTCAGCTGCTTTTCCTTTGATTATTATTCTGATTATGATCTTCAAGCCCCACATTTCTCGCTCTGTGTTCTGCCCGTGCAGTCTGTTGTGTGGGGTGGCAAAGTCGACCTGCACCACGTGGGTTTTTTTTTTTTTGTCCTGAAGGCCTACTAAGTGCTCCTGGAAACTCTGCTTCTGTAGAAAAGGTCAAAGCACTGCTTGGTCACGAAGTGATGGCTCTTCCCTGCCTCTCAGGGCTTGGAAGGGAAGGAAGGGCAGGTTTTCAGTGGTTCTCCCAGCACCTTGGTTACAAACCTCCCAGCAGAGTCAGATCACCTTGGCAACCCCACACTCATCAGTGGGGCTCTGCCTTGATTCCCGCCCACCTCTGTGGAATTAATATTGATTGCACACCCTGAAGTTGCTTACCCTCACGCTCCCTGTCCAGCCGTCAGAATAATTAAGGGGTGTTTATTGGGTGTGAGTAGGTCCACCCCTGCTGCGAATATGGGTTTTAAGTGCTCTGCTGGATTGATTCCTCCCTGCTGTAGTTGGCACAGGGCTGTTTTCTTCTTTTCAAATACATGTTTCCGTCACATGAAAGGTGTACACTACGAAAATGTCTCTGCCTTAGCAGTACGCGTTACACTTTAGGTTTCAGGTGGAAAAATTGGTTTATCCCCTAATGAGTCTGTTTGCTATTTATTACATCACAGAGAGGCTGCAAAACAGATTAATAAGCTTTGGAGGACATTATAAGCATAGTTTGGTCCAGTGGTGTTAATGTGCTTATCCATGCTAATTGCTGTTGTGGTAAAAGAATGCAGACACAAGCAATCAGTTCTAGAAATGTTCGGTGGCTTTGCAGCATTGAGATACCTCAGGCTAAGGCATCCGGGGAGTGACTTGATCAGCCCTGGGAAACCAGCGGAGTCTTTTACCCCCTCTGATGTTCTGACTAAGAGGGCCTGGGCCATGGGGAACTGAACACACCCTTTGTGGCTATGTGTGTTAAAGCTTGGGGGCCCATTTCTTCATTTCTAATATGGGGCAGTGTGGGCAGATCCCAGCTCTGCGTTTCTGAGCTGATGAGTTTGCCCTGGTGCTGAGAATGCCCTGTGGGTGCTGCAGCCCGCACCCTTGCGATGGATCTGCTGCTCCTCTCTCTAAGTCTCGGTTCCCGATGGTCCCTTGTGAAGCAGGGCAGCACTTGTGGTGTGAGGAAGGGCAGCCTTGTGCGAAGGAAAAAAGTTCCTCTTTAAAGTTTTCTTTCTTGTTAAAGAATAAGTATGATAATCACTCTTTGTCAAGCCCGATCCTCTGTAGCTGTTAGACAGGCCATGCTTACAGGCATGTAGTACATTCCACGTCCTTGTACTTTAACCAAGATACCTGTGCTGGACGTGCTCACAGGCGTGTCCCAGCTCTCCACTGCTTTTACCTGTTTAGAAAAGTTTTAAGCTGTTAGCCAATCGGGCTTCAGTTTAGACTGTGAGGTCTGGCTCCAGCCAGTGGAGATCAGACACAGGTAAGGACAGTAAGGACAACCCCAAATGCATAAGGGATACATTTGTGTGTTTTCCTTTGTTCATTGTACTCTCGTGGCAAGATGGCTAGTAAGAGTACCCTTCCTGCGGCACAGGAAGTAAAAATTGCATTGCTGAAAGATCCTTTGTCTCTGTGCTAATATTTCTTTGCTGCACCAAGCATCTGTTTCCAATAAGCCTCATCAGCAATTGAGTGAGCACTCAATAAACATTAGTTATGGATGAATGTGGATGGCCAGAGGCATTGACACAGCCACCAGACTGCAGAGCTCGTATGCAATTGAGCAGGAGTGGCAAGTCAGTGCATTTTATGACGACAATCTAACCCTGTGTTGAGAAGGATTGTCTGAGTCTGGGATTAGGGGAAAAGAATGCGGGGACCAGTCAGCCACATGACCAGTGTGTATGGAGGGTTAGTTGCTCTGTGACTGTCATCCCCAGCACAGAAGCCTTTTCCAGCTCTAGTACCATGTCATTTCAGCAGTACTGGCTGCTTTGTCCCCATTGAGTTCCATGTATCAGCTAGTTGGCTGTTGGTAACAAAAGTTACGTAAATCCTTTAACATAGTGCAATGAGAATGTTGATATTTTTTTTTTTTCGAAATGGAGTCTTGCCCTGTTGCCCAGGCTGGAGTACAATGGCATAATCTCAGCTCACTGCAACCTCCGCCTCCCAGGTTCAGGTGATTCTCCTCAGCCTCAGCCTCCCGAGTAACTGAGATTACAGGCATGTACCACCACACCCATCTAATTTTTGTATTTCTAGTAGAGACGGGGTTTCGCCATGTTGGCCAGGCTCGTCTCAAACTCCTGACCTCATGATCTACCTGCCTTAGCCTCCCAAACTGCTGGGATTACAGGCGTGAGCCACTGTGCCCAGCTGAGAATGTTGGTATCTTAACTCTTCCCCTAGCCATCTGTGACTAGGAAGTACCCCCAGTACTATTTTTTTTTTTTTTTTGAGACAGAGTCCTGCTCTGTTGCCTAAGCTGGAGTGCAGTGGCGTGATCTCAGCTCACTGCAACCTCTGCCGCCTGGGTTCAAGCGAGCACATCCCGCCAATTTTTTATATTTTTAGTAAAGACGGGGTTTCATCATGTTGGCCAGGCTGGTCTTGAACTCCTGACCTCAACTGATCCTCCTGACTCAGCCTCCGAAAGTGCTGGGATGATAGGCGTGAGCCACCACTCCTGGCCTCCAATACGCTTTTGAGATATATTTGGCTGAGTAATCGTTTTGTGTGTGCAGAGAAGGAGGTGTTTCTGAGCTGGAATTCCTTGTACCCAGAATGTGAGAGCAACTCAGATGGGCACCAGGAGTCATTCTTGCTCTTCACCAGCCTATGGGATCGGGGAACATTTGGCAGGGTCTGAGTGGGAGTTCTCTGCGCTTGCCTGTTAGTAGCAGTAAGCTTTGCCATTTGAAATGATAAGCTTGGTTTTGGCCTTTGAACCTTCACCTGCCAGCTACCCAGAATCAGTCAGTTATGTTAGTTTCCTCAAGCAACACCATCTTAAGAATTTCTTTAACTTGTTCTCTTACAAAGTTATGCATTATTATACTTGTTTTCATCTGAACAATTACAATTCCACAGGATCTAGACTTGAATGTGAAGTGATTAGAAAGTGAAAGTGGGGCCGGGCGTGGTGGCTCATGCCTGTGATCCCAGCACTTTGGGAGGCCGAGGCAGGCAGATCACGAGCTCAGGAGATCGAGGCCATCCTGGCCAACATGGTGAAACCTGTCTCTGCTAAAAATATTTTTTAAAAAAATTAGCCCGGCGTGGTGGCACATGCCTGTAGACCCAGCTACTTGGGAGGCTGAGGCAGGAGAATCGCTTGAACCCGGGAGGTGGAGGTTGCAGTGAGCCGAGATGGCACCACTGCACTCCGGCCTGGGCGACAGAGTGAGACTCCATCTCAAAAAAAAAAAAAGAAAAATTACAATTCCACAGGATCTAGACTTGAATGTTAAGTGATTAAAAAGCAATCCAATTACTGGATATATACCCAAAGGATTATAAATCATTCTATTATAAAGACATATGCACACATACATTCATTGCAGCACTGTTTACAATAGCAAAGACCTGGAACCAACCCAAATGCCCATCAGTGATACACTGGACAAAGAAAACGTGGCACGCATACACCATGGAATACTATGCAGCTGTAAAAAACGATGAGTTCGTGTCCTTGATAGGGACATGGATGAATCTGGAAACCATCATTCTCAGCAAACTGACACAAGAACAGAAAATCAGACACCACACGTTGTCACTCATAGGCGAGTGTTGAACAATGAGAACACGTGGACGCAGGGAGGGGAGCATCACACACTGGGATCTGTTGTGGGAGGGCTAGGGGAGGGACAGCAGGAGTGGGGAGGGTGGGGAGGGATAACATGGGGAGAAATGCCAGGTATAGGTGATGGGGGGATGGAGACAGCAAGCCTCTTGCCATTTACATACCTATATAACAAGCCTGCATGATCTGCACGTGTACCCCAGAACCTAAAGTACAATTTAAAAAAAATTAAAGAAGAGTGAAAACGTCAGCACTCCTAGGGCCTGCTTACGTCGCTGGCTTCAGTCCAGACACTCCCGGAAGCAGCTGTCCCGCAGAGCCCCGTCTGCTCTTGTCATTTGCTGCTTCTCAAGTTACTGCAGACTCCAGCGAGCTGGAACTGCCCAGGCCCCGCTTTCAACATGTGACTAGAGTGTCCCCTGAGAAGGCTGGAGAAAGCAGGTGGTCTGGGATGGGGCCTCATGCACATATGGTGTTCAGAATTTATTTTTGCTACAAATGGAATTTGAGGAATATATATATATATATATATATATATGAATATACAAATAAAAATACATATTAAGTATACATGTATAAATAATACATATATAAATTATATATATATATTTGAGATGGGGGTCTTGCTGTGTTGCCCAGGCTGGAGTGCAGTGGCTGCTCACAGGCCAGATTATCAGACACTGATATCTTGACCTGTGGCCTCAAGGTTTCCTCTTGCCTTAGCCTCCTGAGTAGCTGAGACTACCGGTGCACACCACCATGCCCAGCTCTTGGAGAGCATCTGGCCCAAAACTTAATTTGAAGTGTCTTCATCCCTCTTTTTTCTTTTTCTTTTTTTTGAAAATTAATAGAATTGACCCTTGAACAACACAGGGGTTAATGGGCACCAACCCCCGTGCAGTGAAAAATCCACGTATAACTGTTTTTTTGTTTTTTTTTTGAGACGGAGTTTTGCTCTTGTCACCCAGGCTGGAGTGCAGTGGCACGATCTAGGTTCACTACAACCTCCGCCTCCTGGGTTCAAGCGATTCTCCTGCCTCAGCCTTCCTGAGTAGCTGGGATTACAGGCATGCACCAGCACGCCCAGCTAATTTTTGTATTATTAGTAGAGTCGGGATTTCACCATGTTGGCCAGGCTGGTCTCGAACTCCTGACCTTAAGTGATCCATCTGCCTTGGCCTCCCCAAGTGCTGGGATTATAGGCGTGAGCCACTGTGCCCGGCCACCATGTGTAACTTTCGACTCCCATAAAACTTAACTACTGGAAGCCTGCTGTGGACTGGAAGCCTCACTGATAGCATAAACAATGAACAATATTTTGTATGTTCTGTGCATTATGTACTGTATTCTTACCATAAAGTGAGCCTAAGAAAAGAACGTGTCATTAGGAAGATCACGAGGAAGAGAAAATGCATTTGTAGCACTGTGCTGTGTTTCTCAGCGCTGCACGTGTACGACGTCTGCTGAGATGAACGCTCTGCAGTGGCCGGCAGCCGCAGCTGCAGACCTCAGCCTGCTGCACAAGTCGTTCAGCCCCTGGGATGTCATGACTCTTCTCTGCTTCTTAGGAGCACTTCCAGCCTCAGCAGTGGTGCTCTGTATGGGTCCCATGTTGTTCAAGGTTTATGGCATTGCACTAAACACGATGAAAAATATGTGAGAAGAGAACCCAGAGAGATCACTTTTTAAAAAAATGTGATATGCAATGTACTGGAAGCGTGCACTACTCAAGTGGATATGATGAACACGAAGTAAAGTTCTAGGCAGTGCAATGTTTTAAGCAGTGCAATAGCCACAGGAGGTGGCCTCTTACAGTCGTGCAGTATAGACTGCAGTTAATTTTACACCGTTATTATCAAATACGGCATCTCGGCCGGGCACGGTGGCTCACGCCTGTAATCCCAGCACTTCACTTTGGGAGGCGGACCACTTAAGGTCAGCAGTTCGAGACCACTCTGGCCAACATGGTGAAACCCGTCTCTACTGAAAAGGTAAGAACTAAGCAGGCGTGGTGGGGGGCACCTGTCATCCCAGCCACTCGGGACGCTGAGGCAGGAGAAGCGCTTGCACCCAGTGGGCAGAGGTTGCCGTGAGCCGAGATCATGCCACTGCACTCCAGCCTGGGTGACAGAGTGAGACTCTGTCAAAATAAATAAAAAAATACTGCATCTTTGTGTTTGTTTAAATTTCTCTCAACTGTGAACACAGTCTGTGTTTGTGTAAGTTTTGATACTTTTTTTTCTGTTTTGAGACAGAGTTTTCTCTTGTTGCAAATCTCCAAAAACATTTCTAGTATGTTTATTGGAAAAACTCTGCAGATAAGTGGACCCGTGTAATTCAAACCTGTGTTTTTCAAGAGTCAACTGTAATGTCTTTCAAAGTAAAACCTAAATGAGTCTATACTTGATAAATGTAAGTTTAATGGAAGGGATGCGGTGGCTCATACCTATAATATCTGTACTTTGGGAGGCTGAGATGGGAGGATCACTTGAACCCAGGAGTTCAAGACCAGCCTGGGCAACAGAGATCCTATTTTTATTAAAAATTAAAAAAAATTCAGCTGGGTGTGGTGGTGCATATCTGTGGTCCCAGCTACTTGGGAGGCTGAGGTGGGAGGCTCGCTTGAGCCCAGGAGGTCAAGGCTGCAGTGAATCATGACTATGCTCCAGCTATGTGACAGAATGAGGCCCTGTATCAAATACTACTACTACTACTACTACTAAAGATAATCTGAGAAGTGAGGGTAAGAGTTAAAAGAAGATTAAAAACAAAAACAAATGCTTATAATCTCAGTACTTTGGGAGGCCAAGGCAGGCGGATCGCTTGAGCCCAGGAGTTTGAGACCAGCCTGGACAATATAGTGAGACCTCATCTCTCCAGAACAAAACAACAACAAAGAAAGAAAAAACAGCCAAGCCTGTAAAAAAACTACATGCCTGTAGTCCCCGCCCGGCCAACATGGTGAAACGCTGTCTCTACCAAAAATACAAAAATTAGCAAGGTGTGGCGGGTGCCTGAAGTCCCAGCTACTTGGGAGGCTGTGGCAGGAGAATCACTTGAATCCAGGAGATGGAGGTTGCGGTGAGCTGAGATCACGCCACTGCACTCCAGCCTGGATGGCAGACTGAGATCCTGCCTCCAAAATACAAAAACAAAAACAGACAAATCAGAATGGAGTCTACAGTCATCACACTGTAGCTGAGAATCGGGCTCTTCTGATGCCCCAGGAGCCGGGATAGATGCTTCCTGCATTATTACCTTGTTTACTTCTCACACCAAGCTGGGAAGTCGGTGTTATGTGATTATCCCCATTTTGCAGTTGGGCAAACCCAGGCTTGGAGAGGCTCGTGGTCATCCTGCCAGCAGGTGAGATTTAACTCCAGGCAGTGTGGCTCTTCATTGCCGAGGACACTGTTAAACTGGAAGAATGATTCAGATGGGAGTCATCTTCCCAGCCGGCTCCCAGTAAGCTGATCTCATTCCTGGCATTTGAGCCGCACTCAGCCCCAGGGTTAGGAAGATGTGCTAGAGGAGACAAATTAGATCCCTTTTGTGCTCAATGAACTTGTTGGCGATGATGGAAAAGAGTCAGAATCCTGAGTGGCTTTGTGCTGCTCCAGGACCAACTCCAGATTCTCACCAGCCACCCAGCCCCAGCCCAGCCCCAGCTCCTTCTCTCCCTCGGCGTGGCCACGGGGATCTTTGCTTTCTGTGAGTCCTGTGACCTTCCTTGGCTCAAAGCCCTCAGGCCTGCTGTTCTCTCTGCCTTGGCAGCGCTCTGCCCTGTTGACTTAACTGTCATGCCTCCATCCGGGTGGGGGTCCCTCTTTGCCCACTGGCACCATCATAGCTCTGCATTCCTGCTTCAGGTTATTGGCATGGTGCCCGTTTTCCTGGGGTGTGGCGCGTTCCCATTTCACTGGGAGATCATGATGACCGCTTACAGTGATCTTTGTGTATTTGTCCAGGACGCAAGAGGCAGTCTGGTGTCGTGGTTAGGGTGAGTGCTCTTGAGGCCACACTGCGTGGGCTTGAACTGATCCTTCTGGGCTCTGGAGCTTTGACCCTGGGAAAGGTACTTCCCCACTCTGTGCCTCAGTTTCTTCTTCTGTAAAGCATACTTAACTCATAGGGTCATTGGGGAATTGAGTGAGTTATTAAATAAAATGATGTACTTAAAACTGGACCTGGGGCCAGGTGCGGTGGCTCACATCTGTAATCCCAGCACTTTGGGAGGCCAAGGTGGGTGGATCACTTGAGGTCAGGAGTTCGAGACCAGCCTGCCCAACATAGTGAAACCTCGTCTCTACTAAAAAATACAGAAATTAGCTGGGCGTGGTGGTGCGTGCCTATAATCCCAGCTACTCAGGAGGCCAAGGCACAAGAATCATTTGAACCCGGGAGGTTGTAGTGAGCTGAGATCATGCCACTGTACTCCAGCCTGGGTGACAGAGTGAGACTTTGTCTCAAAGAACAAAAAACAAAAAAACTGGACCTGGTGAAGCCATCAACATGTTTGATAAAAGACTGGGTTCAGGAGATGGAAAGAACGCCTGCAACCCAAGAATAAAAACACAGACAACACAGCAAAAGAATAGACAGATAAAAGGTTTGAACGGACATGTTGCCAAAGAAGACTGATATGTAGCCAATATGCATCTGGAAAAGTGCTTCCTGTCACCAGTCACCTGGGAAATATAATCAGAAGCACAGGGGGTGCCCCTAGACCCGCGGGAAAGGCTGGAAGACGTGAGAACAGGGCAGTTGCTGCTCACGCAGGCTGGTGGGCTGTGTGGTGGAGTGGCCACTGAGGACACCAGCTCGGTAGTTTCTTTTAAAACCAAATCACCATCCTTCTTGTGACCCAGTATTTCCACTAAATCTTAGATAGATTTGCTCAACAGAAGTAGGAATCTGTGGCCGGGCGCAGTGGCTCACGCTTGTAATCCCATCACTCTGGGAGGCCAACGTAGGCAGATCACCTGAGGTCAGGAGTTCAAGACCAGCCTGGCCAACATGGTGAAAAACCCCATCTCTACCAAAGATATAAAAATTAGTTGGGCATGGTGATGCAACACGCCTGTAATCCCAATACTTGGGAGGCTGAGGCAGGAGAATTGCTTGAACTGGGAGGCCGAGTTTGCAGTGAGCTGAGACCATGCCATTGCACTCCAGCCTAAGTGACAGAGTGAGACTCTATTTAAAAAAAAAAGAAGAAGAAGAAGAAGTCGGAATCTATAAGAAGGCTGTACAAGAATGCATGTTCAAAAAAAAAAAGTAGGAATCTGTAAGAAGACAGGTTGTACAAACATGTTCACAGCACCTTCATTCATAAGGGCTGGTACTTGGAAACAGCTTGGGGACCATCAGTAGGTGAATGGATACATGGGCAGCAATAATTGACAGGCCAGAATGCTCCTGGGCAGTGACAAGGATGGGAAATCACATGTGACTCTCAAAACCACTATGTTGAGCAAACCCAGACAGACCAAAAGAGTACACACTGTGTGATTTCATTTCATCTCATTTTTTTCAAAGACGAGGTCTCACTAGGATGCCCAGGCTGAAGTGCAGTGGTGCAATCATAGCTCACTGCAGCCTTGAACTCCTGGCCTCAAGTGATCCTTCTGCCTCAGCCTCCCGAGTAGCTGGGACCACAGGCGTGTACCACTATGCCCGGCTAATTTCATTTTTACTATGTTTTACAACAGACAAAGCTAATCTGTGGTGGTTGCCTCTGGGGCTGTGGGCAGGAGTTGCTTGGGGAGGAGCAGGAGGGAATTTTCTGTCGTCATGAAAATATTCTTTACAGGGAGAGTGGTTTGAGATTACATAGGTGCAGCATTTGTCAAAACTCTTTGAATGTGTGCTTTAAATGTGTGCATTTCATGGCATGTAAATGTTAACTCCAAAGAAATAAAAGAACTATAAATAAATGCTGGACTCTAGTTAGTGCTGTGTGTGCTTAGAAGGAAAGCTATGGATGTCTGCAACTTACTTTGAAATGCATTAAAAAAGAAGGTATGGTAGACTGAATAATGGCCCCACAATGTCTATATTCCAATAGCTGGAACCTGAGAATATGTTCTCTTATGTGGTCAAAGGGAATTCACAGGTGTGATTAAGTTAACAACCTTAAGATGGGATCAGCCTGGATTATTTGGGTGAGCCCACTGTGATTACCAGGGTCCTTACAAGAGGGAGGCTGGAGGGTCAGAATCAGAGAGGAGATGTGACGGTGGAGATGGAGGTTGCAGTGATGTGGGGCCAGGAGCCAAGGAATGTGGGCAGCCTCTAAAAGCTGGAAAAGCCAGGAAATTGATTTTTCTTTGAAGCTTCTAGAAGGAATGTAGCCCTGTTGACACCTTGATTTTAGCCAGCGAGACCCATTTTGGACTCCTGGCGTCCACAACCACAAGATAGAAATGTGTGTCCTTTGAAGCCTCAAAGTTTGTGGGAATTATTTACAGCAGCAATTGGAAATGAATGCTAATGAGGATTGCTGGATAGATAGAGGGATGGATAGATGTGGAATAAAACAAGTATAGGTGGGTGGTGGACTGTTGGCTGTGGGTGTACAAGTGTTCACTTTAAACTTTACTTGACCGGGAGCGGTGGCCCACGCCTGTAATCCCAGCACTTTGGGAGGCTGAGGTGGGTGGATCATTTGAGTCAGGAGTTCGAGACCAGCCTGGCCAACACAGTGAAACTCCATCTCTACAAAAATACAAAGAATTAGCTGAGCTCAGTGACACATGCCTGTTGTCCCAGCTACTCAGGAGGCTGAGGCAGGAGAATTGCTTGAACCCCGGGGGTGGAGGTTGCAGTGAGCCGAGATCTCCAGCCTGGGTGAAAGAGCAAGACTCCCTCTCAAAAATAAAATAAAGTTATTTACATGTTTCTTTGTGTTTGAAACTTTTAATAATGAAGTCTTGGGGGAAATGACAAGCCCTCATGCCTAATAAAAGCTCTACAAGCCAGGCACAGGGGCTCATGCCTGTAATCCCAGCACTTTGGGAGGCTAAGGTAGGAGGATTGCTTGAGCCCAGGAGTTTGAGACCAGCTTAGGCTATGTAGTGAGACCCCATATCTACCAAAAAATCAAAAAAAAAAAAAAAATAGCCAGGCGTGGTGGCCCATGCCTGTGGTCCCAGCTACTCTGGAGGCTGATGGGGAGGATGGCTTGAGCACAGAAGGCTGAGGCTGCAGTGATTGAGATTGCACTACTGCATTTCAGTCTGGATGACAGAGCAAGACGCTGCCTTAAAAATGAATGAATGAATGAATGAATAAATACACAAATGCCCTATGTAGGTGCCAGCCTTTGTTCTCATTGGCATCTCATCTCCATTCCTATAGCCACCATGGCCACTCCCCATTTTACCCATCAGCGGGAGAAGAGGCCTAGGAAGGGAAGACCAGGGGCTGGGTTGGTGGTGAGCAGACAAAATAATAAACATACAATGAGGCCATGTGACATACTGGGAGAATTGCTTTTACTTAGGAAAATCTAGACCGGCCGCGGTGGCTCACACCTGGAATCCCGGCACTTTGGGACGCCAAAGCGGGTGGATTGATTGCCTGAGGTCAGGAGTTTGAGACCAGCCTGGCCAACATGGTGAAACCCCATCTCTACTAAAAATACAAAAATTAGCCAGGCGTGGTGGCAGGTGCCTGTAATCCCAGCTACTGGAGAGGCTGAGGCAGGAGAATCACTTGAACCCGGGAGACGGAGGTTGCAGTGAGTCGAGATCATACCACTGCACTCCAGCCTGGGCGAAAGAGCAAAACTCCGAAGTGAGGGGGCTGGGGCTTAGCAACTGTAGAGGCTCATCCCCCCAGTAAGCTGTCACTTCGGATGGAGTCCTGGCCATGGGCATTTGCAGAGATGGATGGGAAGACACACCACCCTGGGAGCTGGCCTGTGTCTTCACATATCCTGCACTGCTGCTTTGGAGAATGTCTGCACTTTGTTGGGGAAGAGAGTGTTTTAGTTAAATTTATCTGGAAAACATATTATTAGTATAATGAGATTTAATGATTTGAAATTTTGTTGGAGCAGTGCACAGAGAATTTCAATCTTAGTGTGTGCAGCTGGGGCGTTGTTTCTATTTTATTTTATTTCTTTGCTTGGGCCTCATGGCAAGGACACATTTCTACAATTATTATTTAGTTTTTCTTTCATAGAGCCCTGCTTTGATGCAGCACTTTTTTCTTTTTGTTTTTTTGAGACGGACTCTCACTCCGTTGCTCAGGCTGGAGTGCAGTGGCGCAATCTCGGCTCACTGCAACCTCTGCCTCCCGGGTTCAAGCGATTCTCCTGCCTCAGCCTCCCAAGTGGTTGGGATTACAGGCATGTGCCATCATGCCTGGCTAATTTTTTTAAAAATTTTAAGTAGAGATGGGATTTCACCATTACTGGCCAGGCTGGTCTTGAACTCCTGACCTTGTGATGATGCAGCTCTTAATTTTCTTGTCTAGAAGATCTGCTGGAGAAAAAGAATATTCTTTTTGTAAACACTTTGCTGGCTTGATCAGAACCAGAGAATGTGTGTTATTACGGAAGGAGGCTTGTGTTTGTTTAAGGTTTACAGGAGCACTCTGGTTGCCATGGAGTGGACCCAACCTAGATGTCCGTTAACTGATGAGTGGGTAAGCAAACTACGTTCCTATACTCTAGCTTGGGTGACCGAGCCAGACTCCATCTAAAAAAAAAAAAAAAACCCAGGAGAAATGGATTCACAGTTCTGGAGGCCAGGAGCTTCTAGGGGTTAGCGCTCCAACATATCTGTTTTTGGGGAAAGAGGGGCATCATTCCTGTAGAAGAGCCTGTACTCTCAGGGAGCCCTGACCCAGATATTGGTCGTTGGTGTAACCTTCTACTTGTGTGTGTGTGTTGGTGGATAATGGGAGGACTGGCCTCACATCCCTTCAGCATCTCGGGGGTGGGGTACCTCCCCTCCGGCTCCCCTGCTCAGCCCCAGGGAAGAACGATCGTGGGGTTGGGTGGTGTGGGAACCCCCAGCCCCGTCCTGTCTCCAGCCATCAGTGAGGTGCGTTTAGCCACTCCCCACAGAGCCAGTGGGCTGGGTGGGGCTGCTCTGCAGCTGGAGAGGAGGGGCTTCGGGCAGGCAGAGCAGGTGCACAGGCACAGAGGAGCTGTGCAGAATGCGGAGCCGAGCTTCCCGGAAGGCCCGTGGGAGAGGCGAGACTGAAGTCTTCATGCTTTTCCACGGGGCCTGAAAGCTTGGCGCAGAATGAGACTGAAGGTACTTGTCTCATCGAGCACATCATTCAGGCTTGTTGTTTCTCTAACTGAAATGATTCCAGGCATTAATTATTTGGAGAGCACCCATGACCACGTAGACACATCTTTCTGGGGCCCACGACCACGTGGACACATCTTTTTGGGGTCCACGACCACGTGGACACATCTTTCTGGGGCCCATGACCACGTGGACACATCTTTCTGGGGCCCATGACCACGTGGACACATCTTTTTGGATTTGAGGGTAATAGTTTTGCTGGAAATTTTTTTTTTTAAGACGGAGTCCTGCTCTGTTGCCCAGGCTGGAGTACACTGGTGTGATCTCGGCTCACTGCAACCTCCACCTCCCCGGTTTCAGCGAATTTCCTGCCTCCTGCACCACCATGCCTGGCTAATTTTTGACTTTTTAGTAGAGGCAGGATTTCACCATGTTGGCCAGGCTGGTCTCAAACCACTGACCTCAGGTGATCTGTCCGCCTTGGCCTCCTAACGTGCTGGGATTACAGGTGTGAGCCACTGCACCCAGCCTATTTTGCTGTATTCTGCAGAGGGGGGAAAGAAAACGCAGAGTCCTCCCAGCCACACGGTCTCGGATCTGGGCTGCAGGTCCAGGCTTTCTGGCTCCAGGGCTGGTGCCCCTGTCCTGTACTGCTTCCCCTGCGCGATGAGATGAAAGTGAGTCTCATTTTACAGATGAGTAAACTGAGGCCTTGAGACGGGGTCCAGGTCTCTGGCTGAGTGCACCTCTCACTAAAGGCATCTCTGGGTGGAAGGCTTCTGTGAGCTGCAGCGTGTGCTGGTGTCAGAACGAACAATACCCATTGTGCACGGGATAGGCAATCAGCAAAGCTAGGGACCCGTTTTCTCCTCTCCGCCCCCTTTCTCATTTCACATCCTACACAGGAATCTGAGATCTGTTTCTCAACTTTAGCTCCTGTCTGATTAAATCTGGACTTGCTCCACTCTTTTTAATGGGCATAAAAATATCTGCCGGGTGAAAATGTGTGTAGAGGATGTGCCGAGTGCAGGCTGCAACCCGAGGTCGATCAGATGCCTCCAGCGATCAAAGGCCTGCTGAGGAAGCGCCCCGCCACCGGCGCAGCCCTATCGATTGGTTTTTATTTTCCTCTGTTGTTGGAGTGCTCCAATTTGAAGCACTGCTTCTGAGCATGTTGCAAGCAACTCTAGGGGCTACAACAGCCCGGGAGATGCTGGCTGGAAGTCAAACTCCAATTGGTGCATTCTTCCTATTAAAGCGGAGACCTCTGCCCGGGAATGGGGCGTTTGGGGGGCTCAGCCATCCGGGACATGGAGTGTGTGGGTTTTATTGCCAAAGCAGTGCTGGCCTTGGCCTCAGCCTCTGTGTGGCTCTGGTGGGGAGTGTGTCTCGATGTCGCACCATGAATAAACCCCGTGCCTACTTGAGTTTGGGGTTTCTGTTTCACCACACTTCTATATCGTGGGCACAGGAGGCCGTGGAAATGTGGCTGCACCTGAACTCGCTGGCACTTAGCAGCTTCTGGTGACACAGTCTAGGGAGGGTTGCCCAGCCGTACTTAGTTGCATCAGATGAACCGGCCTCATCTGGCAGCTCCTAACCAGGAGGGTGGATGGAGTCTCACTGGCTGCTCTCCCCTCCTGCTGCCGCTGCCTTCACACTTCTTCAGATACGTGGCTATCTCATGGTGCAAATGCCTTCCTCCATTTCTCAGTGGTTATCTACAGCAAGGCTTGGCAAACTTTTACTGCAAAGGGCCAGATAGGAAGTGTTTGCGCCTTTGGGGGACATACAGTCTCTGTTGCAGTTATTCAGCTCTGCTGGTATAGCACACGTGAGGCCATAGAAAATACTTACATGGGCTGGGTGCAGTGGCTCACGCCTGTAATCCTAGCACTTTGGGAGGCCGAGGTGGGTGGATCACTTGAGGTCAGAAGTTCGAGACCAGCGTGGCTGACATGGTGGAACCGTCTCTACTAAAAATACAAAAATTAGCTGGGTGTGGTGGTGCGTGCCTGTAATCCCAGCTGCTTGGGAGGCTGAGGCAGGAGAATTGCTTGAACCCAGGAGGTAGAGGTTGCAGCTGAGATCGCACCACTGCACTCCAGCCTGGGCCACAGAGCAAGACTAGGAAAAAAAAAAAAAGAAAATACATACAGGAATGGATGTGACTGTGTTCCAATAAAGTTTTATTTACAAAAACAGGCCATTAGGTTGGATTCAGCTCCCCAGGCTGTAGTTCGCTGGCCCCTGATCCATGACACAGATTCTACACCATAGATTTGGGCTATGTTTTTAGTTCTCTCTTTTTCTTAAACTGTTAGTAGACAAGACATTCCAACAGGTGGCCCCTTCCGGACATGTCCTGCACTCTTCACGGCGCTGCGTGTTGCCGACAGGTGGGGTAGCAGCCTCGGTTAGAGAAGCAGGACCGGGTCACTTGTACCGTGTTAGCTCAGCGACCTTGAGCTCAGCCCAGTCACATTGTCTCTGAACCACGGGGTTGATGGCAACACCTCCCTTACCTGCCTCGCAGTATGATCTGAGGAATTAAATGCAGTAACCCGGGAGAAAGTGCAGGTATGAAGTCAGGGCCACAGCCCGTCACCAGGGCCTTGAAGGAGGAGAAGCGTGGGGTGGGGATGTGAGCACGGAAGCCGAGGCTGGGGCCACGCGGGGTGTGTATTTCCGCCTGTGCTGCAGGGCACCCCTTTCAGGCACTGCGCACCTGCCTCCTGTTGTCTCCTCTCCCCAGAGAGTCCCGGGCGGCCTGAGACTCCCTCACTGCTGCGGGCTTCAGAGCAGCATCTGTGCTGAGTAATAGCCACGTGGGGGAGAAGCAGAGATCTCCCATGACAGCGTAGCTAGGCAGCCGTAAACATCCTGCTGCCAGCTCATGGAAAAGGTCTTCTTTGACAGGTGTTGTGCCACACAAGGCCTGTGCTCTGCAGCTGCAAATTCCTAGCTGCAAAATGTCAATAATTCTTACAAAGGGAGAGGGGGAGCCTTGCAGAGCTGTTGTGTCACCCCGTCTGTTTGTAGGCGCTGGGGGGATTGATAATGAGGTGGGGACCGTTCTGCTGGCCATGCTGCTGTTGTAGATAGCCTGTGACTCTGTGGCTGGCACCTGGCTGGCCTCTGTAAAGCCCTTCAGTCCCAGCTCTGACTGTGTCTCCGTGGAGAGGCAAGCAGGTGATGTGCTGGGTGGTCGAGGCTGTGCTGGTGACCCGCTTAGCAACAGCAGGAAAGAGGAAGGGGATAACCACCCCATCCTTTCTTGAAGGAGGGAGCCCTTTGTATTGTCGGCACTGCACGTAATCAATGAGGCTAATGTCAGGAAGCACTTGGTTTCTGTGAATCAGGGGAGAGGATTGTGCAGAAGTCTGAGAAGGGACCGTGGAAGGAAACTGAGCAAAGGTCTCTGTAAGGGGTTTACCTTCCCCTAAAATATGTAAATTTTAGAAAGCAGCACTGGAGAGACATATGCACTGGCTGAGTGGTACCTTCTTTGCCTACCTGAGCCTCATAGGATATCTTTGCTCTTTTTTATCCTCTTTGAAAATCTATTAAAGCTTCTGATGTTCTAATGAGCGCAAGTGGGATTGTGACATTGGATTCCAGCAAATCTGTAAAAGGAAAAGACATTCTATATGGTGTAGACAGAAGAGATTGTAGAAAGAGAATCGAATTTCTCAGCACGCAGGCAAAAACTGAGGGGAAGCCAATGCGTTTCACTAGAGGTCCCTCAGGCCCGTATACGTAATCTCAGTAAAGATGTATCCCCATCTGCTTTTGAGAGGTGGGATTTAGTATTTGCATAGTTGAGGGAAACTGAGGTCCAGGCACATTGAAGTACTTGCCCAGGATTTTCTTTTGTTCTTTTTTGAAACAGAGTTTCACTCTGTCAACAGCCTGGAGTGCACTGGTGTAGTCTCTACTCACTGCAACCTCTGCCTCCCGGGTTCAAGTGATTCTCCTGCCTCAGCCTCCCGAGTAGCTGAGGTTACAGGCACCTGCCACCATGCCCAGCTAATTTTTGAGTAGACGGGGTTTCACGATGTTGGCCAGGCTGGTCTTGAACTCCTGACCTTGTGATCCACCCGCCTCGGCCTCCCAAAGCGCTGGGATTACAGGTGTGAGCCACCACGCCCGGCCCCAGGGTTTTACAACTGCGTTAGTTCAAGCAGACGAAAGGGCTGGGGCCATGTATTCCAAGAGCTAATAATGGCTTCACAGGATCTTCTGTTCCTCTCATCACTGTCAAACCCTGGTGGGTGATGCCCTGGTTAGACTGGCTATGTGGAGTGATGTGGTTGAGGAGCAGGCACTGTGGCAAAACTGTGCCTGGTGTTACGGACACACCTAAAGGGTCCTGGTCTCCAGCTCTTGGGATTGACACCTTATTTGGAAATAGGATCTTTGCGGATGTGCTTGGGATGAGGTCTCCTGAAGTAGGGCGGGCCCCTAATTCAATATGACTGGGGCCCTTATGGGGAGGGGAGGCAAGACACAGGCAGATGCGGGAGGCAGAGACTGGACAGAGACCGGAGGGATGTGGCCACAAGCCAAGGAGACCCGAGGACTGACGGCCACCACCAGAAACTGGGACGAGGCCAGGACGGAGCCTCCCCTGGAGCCTTCAGCGAGAGCACGGCCCGACACCTGGATCTCAGACTTCTGGGCTCTGAAATTGGGAGAGAATCGATGTCTGTTGTTTTAAGCTGCCGGTTTGTGGGACTTTGTTACGGTGGCCACAGGCCGTGAATAGTCACCAGCTGGCCTTTGATCCTCTAATTGCCTCCGCATTTCTCCTGCCAGTAAGGGTTGTGAGTGAAACTTGAAGGTCACAGCTGGAAATCAAGTTAAAAGAATGAAACTGGAAGTGCAGCAAGAGAGTTCGTCGCCCCGAGAGGCAGCGTGAATGCCAGATACGGGCAGGCAGGGCTGGACCTGCGTAAATTGTGGCCCGACAGCACCAGGAGAAGGAAAGGCCAGGCCTGCTCTCCTCACCCGATCCTGGGGATGCTGAAAATATTTGCGTTCCTGATATCACCCCAATGCTAACTACCCACCCCTTGAAAATGTCAAAACATCGTGTTTTGAACGTTCTTTGTTGAAAAACTGCGATCTCTTTCTGTAAAGATCCAAAGAATATTTCAGGTCCCGTGAGCCATCCTGCCTCTGTAGGAATGAATCAACTCTGCCGTCGAAGCTTGAAAGCCCCCATAGACGGTTCATAAACATAGCCATGGCTTCGTCCCCATGTAGCTATTTACAAAAGTAGGTGGTGGGCCGGGCGTGGTGGCTCACGCCTGTAATCCCAGCGTTTTGGGAGGCTGAGGCAGGTGGATCGCTTGAGCCCAGGAGTTCAAGACCAGCCTGAGCAACACGGCGAGACCCTATCTCTACAACAAAAACAAAAATTAGTCAGGTTTGGTGGTGTGTACCTGTAGTCTCAGTTACTTGGGAGGCTGAGGCGGGAAGATCTCTTGAGCTCAGGAGGTCGAGGCTACAGTGAACCGTGATTATGCCAGCCCAGGCTGGGAGAATGGAAAAGACAGGTGGTGGGCCAGATTTGCTCACTGGCTGCAGTTTGCCAATCCCTGGTTTAAACCAACAATTTAAATAACACACACACGTTTGTATGACGTTACACTTTCTGGAAGTTCTCAGCGATGGCCATTTAAAGGGTTCTGCTGCTGCTCCTATGGCTTTGACAGCACTGCTCTGAATGGGTGTTACGGCACCGTGCGGGCAGCTTCCCCAAACCTGGGAAAGCCCAGACCCTTTGTCCTCTGCACACAGCGACACAGCGCAGTTAACAGACTTCACTGACCAAATGTGTGGGGTTTTCCTACACCAAGTGGTGGATACCAGCTGGGTGTCCTGTAATTCAATTCGATTCAGTTCAGTTCTGACTCTATCTACCTGGAGATGGTGTCAGATCCCACAGGGTGAGAGCTCAGTCCCCCACGACTCTGAACAGTCAGGGTTCCCGCTGCCCCATCTTTGGGTTCAATTAATTTGCTAAGGTGTCTCACAGAACTCAGGGAAACATTGACTGATACTTCCTGGTTTATTATAAAGGATATTACAAAGGATACAGATGAAGAGACGCGTAGGGTGAGGAGTAGGGGAAGGGGCGTGGAGCTTCCCTGCCCTCTCCAGGTCTACCACTTTCCAAAAACCAAGCATCAGCTCTCCGGAAACTCCCTGAATCCTGCCCTCTTGGGCTTTTTATGGAGCCTTATTGGATAGGCATGATTGACAGCCATGTAGAAATGGGACTGGACGGGAAGGGTGTGATCTCACACTAACAGGCGGAGTGGGGAGGCCCCGCAAGGACTGTCTGTGCCACCTTCCCCCAGCGTGTGGGGTGGGCCCCTGTCTGGAGTGAAGGTCTCATTACTCACAGTCTGATGAGCGTCCTTCCTTGGGCGGGTGAAAGGAGGGCAGGGGAAGGTTAGAGAGATTCTGTTTCCTGAGGCCTAAAGTGCCCCAACATCTTTTATTATTATTATTTTTTTCATTTATTTATTTTTATTTATTTGTTTTTTTGAGATGGAGTTTCACTGTGGTCACCTAGGCTGGAGTGCAATGGTGTGATCTCGGCTCACTGCAACCTCTGCCTCCTGGGTTCAAGCATTTCTTCTGCCTCAGCCTCATTAAGTAGCTGGGATTACAGGCAGGCGCCACCATGCCCGGCTAATTTTGGTATTTTTAGTAGAGATGGGGTTTCACCATGTTGGTTAGGCTGGTCTTGAACTCCTGACCTCAGGTGATCTGCCTGCCTTGGCCCCCCAAAGTGCTGGGATTACAGGCCTGAGCCACCGTGCCTGGCCCTATTATTATTATTATTGAGATAGGGCTGGAATGCAGCGATGCAGTCTTGGCTCACTGCAGCCTCTACCTCTCCGGCTCCAGTGATCCTCCCACCTCAGCCTTCGGAGTAGCTGGCACTACAGGTGTGCACCACAACGCTTGGCTAATTTTTAAATTCTTTTGTAAACAAAAGGTCTTACTATGCTGCCCAGGCTGGTCTTGAACTCCTGGGCTCAGGGAATCCTCCTGCCTCAGCCTCCTAGCGTGCTTAGATTACAGCGTGAGGAGTCAAACTCATAGAGACAGGAAGTGGAATGGCAGATGCCAGGGGATGGGCGAGGGGGAACAGGGAGTTGGTGTTTCTGCCTTGCAGGAAGAGAAGAGTTTGGGGGATGGTAACAGTGATGGTGGCACAGCGGTGAATGTCCTTAGTGCCACCGAAATATACACTTTTTAAAAGTGGTTAAAGTGGCTGGGCATGGTGGCTCATACCTGTAATCCCAGCATTGTGAGAGGTCAAGGCAGGCGGGTCACCTGAGGTCAGGAGTTTGAGACCAGCCTGGCCAACATGGCAAAACCTCATCTCTACTAAAACTACAAAAATTACCTGGGTGTGGTGGCACGCGCTTGTAATCCTAGCTGCTTGGGAGGCTGAGGCAGGAGAATCGCTTGAACCCAGGAGGCGGAGATTGCAGTGAGCTGAGATTGCACCACTGCACTCTAGCCTGGCGCCTGGCAACAGAGCAAGACTCTATCTCAAAAAAAAAAAAAAAGATTAAAGAGAAATTTTATGTTAAATATACCTTCTGCAATTAAAAGACTGAGAAAAAAGTACAGGGAGATACATTACTCATACAAAAGAGTGTACATATGTGTAGTTTACAGACTAATTTTAAAGAAGTACCCAAGGTCCTGCTATCCAGCTTAAGAAATAACATTGCCCGTCCCCCGAGCCATGTGTCCCATACCTCCGGCGCCCCTCCCTCCCCCCAGAGGTGACCAGTGCCAACTTGAATGTTGTGTTAGCATTTTGTATTAGTCCAGGTTCTCTGGAGAAACAGAACTGATGGGAGATATGTGTCTCTGTCTGTCTCTATCCATCTCTCTCTCTATAAATATATTTGAAGAGATCAATGATAAGGAGTTGGCTCGTGTGGTTATGAGGCTGAGAAACCACATGATCTTCAAGCTGGAGACCCAGGAGGGCCGACGGTGTCAGCCCAAGTGTGGGAGGAGACCCACGTCCCAGCCCAGTGAATTCCCTGTGCCCTGCCTTTCAGTCTTTTCAGGTCTCAAATGGATTGGCTGGGCCACCCACATTGGGAAGGGCCATCTGTCGTGCCCAGTCTACCAATTTGAATGCTAAGCTCATCTAGAAACCCCCTCACAGGCACCCCTAGAATAATGTTAGCCAAGTCCCAGATGGCTCCTCGCCCAGTCCAGTGGCTTGTCGCCGGACCCACTGGCTTGTCTTGCCTTGCGTTTGGCAGGTGCGCACACCACTGTCCTTCATGCTCTTCAGTTTTGCCAGAAATTGACCCCGATATGATGTGTGTGTTCTCCCACACAGCAGCCCAGCTTTGGGGCACAGCCCCGTTTACTCGGGGCACCGTTGCTTCTGCTGTGTGGGCACATGGGATCCCCCACTAGGAGCACTGTCCCTCTGTGACCTGGGGAGGGCGATTCCTGGCCTGGGTTGCATGTGGATTTCCTCCTGCTGAGTTTTAATTAAGAGGCAGGGAGCAGGTGGGAGAAGGGCATGGACGCCGATGCAGGGTTGCCCATGTTCGAATTCTGCCTGTGCCATTTTCTACCTGCTGAACCTGATAGGACAAGTTACTCTACCTCTCTGTGCCACCCAGTTTTTTTTTTTTTTTTTTCTCCGTTTTGCCTCCCTTTGTTTTTGTTTTTGAGACAGGGTCTCCCTGTGTCACCCAGGCTGGAGTACAGTGGTGCAATCACGGCTCACTACGGCCTCCACCCCGTCAGCTTAAGCAGTCCTCCCACCTCAGCCTCCTGACTAGCTGGGATGACAGGCACACACCACAGCTGGCTAATTTTTTTTTTTTTTTTGAGTGAGAGTCTTGCTCTGTTGCCCAGGCTGGAGTGCAGTGGCGTGATCTCAGATCATTGCAACCTCTGCCTCCTGGGTTCAAGCGATTCTCCTGCCTCGGCCTCCCGAGTAGCTGGGACACAGGCATGTGCCACCACACCCAGCGAATTTTTGTATTTTTAATAGAGATGGGGTTTCATTGTGTTGGCCAGGATGGTCTCGATCTCCTGAACTTGTGATCCATCTGCCTCGGCCTCCCAAGGTGCTGAGATTACAGGCGTGAGCCACCGTGCCAGGCCCCCTGGCTAATTTTTAAATGATTTATTGAGACAGGGTTTCACTACATTGCCCAGGCTGGTCTCGAACTCCTGGGCTCAAGTGATAGTCTCCTGCCTCATCTGGGATTAAGTGTGAGTGACCTCATCTGGCCTTTGTGCCCCAGTTTTCTCAATCAGGCAATGACGATAGCTCTCAGGTGAGGTGAGGGTGACTGTATGACATACCTGTAATTTGATCCACTCCATGCCCAGGGGCTTAGAGGCTGGGGCCAGGCTGGGGGCTAGCATTTTTGTTCCACGGCTTTCCTGCTGATAGTTTCTCTTTTTCTCATTTTTTTTGTTGCTTGTCTCAACCTGACAAAAATGCTCAGTTTAGAAGCGTGTCATTCTATTTGTGGGAAAATTAAGCACATTTAAGAGTAAATTAAATTAAGGGACTTGCGATCATTAACTAAATTATATTTTTTTAAAATGTAATGTACCAAGCAGAGCTAGCACATGTGGCATGCTCAATAAATATTTGTTAGAATGAATGATAATTTTATGAGCCCATCAAGTCATATCTAATGGGATTATTTGGTTCTAGAACTAATGAAGTGACTGTAGAGCAATAACATCTTCTAAAAATAATCTCCATGCTTGCCAAAAATCCAAAAATGGGGGAAGAGGCCCACGCTGGATTTCACCCAAGAGTGAGGCCCGAGGAGAGCTGGACGCTGTGTCCCGGGAGCTGTCTGAGGGGGCGCCTGTGACTTGGCAGGGGTGGCTTTGAAGCCTGAGTTTGCCAGTGCTCTGGATGTACTGGGTCTCGGGGGAGGCCTGCCTTGGCTCAGCTCAGGAGACCAATAGATACAACAGGATGCCCACCTGCATTTCACAGTTTATATCATGCCAGATGTGCGGCAGCCCGGAGTCTCAGCACTTGGTACCTGTGGGGCCGGGAGAGGAGTCAGTCTAGCACTGGACCCCTGCTTGGTGGGGGAGGGGAGTGGGAAAGGAGGGAGAGGGTAGAGAGGGGGCTGGAGCCCCAATCCCATAGCTTAGGTCCTGGGAAGCCCTGTGGGTTCATGCTTGCCTTGTGGGGAGGTTGGACAACTCCAGTGGGAACCGGGAGCCTCCCAGTGTGGCGCCAGCTTTGCTGGAAGCCTGGGCTCTTTGAGAGGGGTGGGGCTGAGAGCCGCTAGACCTGGCTTCATCCTCCTGCCTGCCTTTCTGTCTGGGGTGTACCCTGGGAAAGGACATAACCTTCGTGAACCTCCGTCGCCTCCCCTGTCCAGTGGAAGAAAGAAAGACATCTGCCTAACTGGGCTCTTGAAAATAATAAACAAGATAATCCAAGATCTGCATTAGTTTCCTAGGCCTGACATAGCAACAGAGTAACCCACACTGGCTGGCTTTCTGAGCAGAACTGTATTCTATCTCAGCTCTGGAGGCCAGAAATTCAAGATCAAGGTGTCAGCAGGCCTTGCTCCCTCTGAAGGCTCCAGGGAGGAATCCTTCCTGCCTCTCCGGGCTTCTGGGGACAGTGGGCAGTCCTTGGCATATCTTGATTTGTGGCCACGTCATTCCTGTCTGCCTCCGTTGTCACAGGCGCCTTCTCTGCAGGTCTCTCCATGTCTTCCTGTGGTCTTCTTCTCTCTGCATGTCAGTGTCCAATTTCTCTCTCCCATATGGACACCAGCTGGGCCCACCCTGGTCCAGTATGACCTCATTCTAAGTCGATTACATCTGCAAAGACCCTGGTTCCAAATAAGGCACATTTTCTGGGTCCAGGTGGATGTGGA
The DNA here is from genome assembly GCA_004027715.1 of Plecturocebus donacophilus. Taxonomy (NCBI): domain Eukaryota; kingdom Metazoa; phylum Chordata; class Mammalia; order Primates; family Pitheciidae; genus Plecturocebus; species Plecturocebus donacophilus. The sequence continues at coordinate 38,216 of PVKP010020952.1, forward strand.
TTTTATTTATTTATTTTTTATTTTTATTTTTGAGATGGAGTCTCACTCTATAGCCCAGGCTGGAGTACAATGGCGTGATCTCAGCTCACTGCAACCTCCACCGCCCCAGTTCAAGTGATTCTCCTGCCTCAGCCTCCTGAGTAGCTGGGGTTACAGGCACACCCCACCATGCCCAGCTAATTTTTGTATTTTTAGTAGAGATGGGGTTTCACCAAGTTGCCCAGGGTGGTCTTGAACTCCTGAGCTCAGGCAATCCACCCGTCTCAGCCTCCCAAAGTGCTGGGATTACAGGTATGAGCCACCACGTCCATTGGACGTGGGGTTTGGATGGGTCAGCATTCAGCCCATGGTACCTGGTGCTCAGTTAGTGACTAAAACCCACTAGTTATGGTCACTTTTCTTGTTATTACCTTCACAGATGAGGGTGTGATGAGGGGGAAACAGAAGCACAGTTGATTGTATCTTCTCAATTCTGCACCCCCTGTGGCCCCCTCCCTTTTTTTCTGAGAGGGAGTCTTGCTCTTGTCACTCAGGCTGGAGTGCACTGGTGCGATCTTAGCTCACTGGCAGCCTCCATCTCCCAGACTCAAGCGATTCTCTTGCCCACCACCATGCCCGGCTAATTTTTATATTTTTAGGAGAGACAGGGTTTCATCATGTTGGCCAGGCTGATCTTGAACTCCAGACCTCAGGTGATCCGCCCTGAGGTGCTGGGATTACAGGTGTGAGCCACTGTGCCCAGCGCCAGGGCTCATTTTGAAGACTGTTCTAGGTCTTGATGAGAAATCAGAGGAGGACTTGTTCTTCTCTTTGGATTAAATAAAAGACGGTGAGGCCGCATTGGCACAGTGCCCACAGCTTACAAACTGCCAAGCCCTTTTAGGCTGACTTCTGCTGAGTCATTTCATCCTGTTCCATTTGTCAGCCGTAAGATAAACAGCAGGTTTTCTGACATACACTCCTTTTGAATAAATGCTACTCACTGTCAGCCTTGGGAAGTAGAAGGCACCGTGTGGTATCCCAAGCTCATTCTCAGGGGAGAAGAGATGACCATTGCCACAAAATGTGAGTGTTAGGGGTACATTCAGGTGTCACATACGTGGTGTTGATTGTCTCAGCTAAACAAAAAAAAGATGTCAGCCGGGCACGGTGGCTCACGCCTGTAATCCCAGCACTTTAGGAGGCTGAGGTGGGTGGATCACCAAATCAGGAGTTAAAGACTATCTTGGCCAAGATGGTGAAACCTCGTCTCTACTAAAAATACAAAAAAAAAAAAAAAAAAAATTAGCTGGGTGTGGTGGCACGTGCCTGTAATCCCAGCTACTTAGGAGGTTGAGGTGGAGAATTTCTTAAACCCGGGAGGTGGAGGTTGCAGTGAGCCAAGATCATGCCACTGTACTCCAGCCTGGGCAACAGAGCGAGACTCCATCTCCAAAAGCTAAAAACTAAAAATAAAATTTAAAAAATTTAAAAAAGATGTCGTACACCTTTTTCTTTAAAAAGTCTCACTTCCAACTGAATGGACAAAAATTGGAAGCATTCCCTTTGAGATCCGGCACTAGACAAGGATGCCCTCTCTCACCACTCCTGTTCAATATAGTACTGGAAGTTCTAGCCAGAGCAATCAGGCAAGAAAAAGAAATAAAAGGTATTCAAATAGGAAAGGAGGAACTAAAATTGTCTCTATTTGCAGACGACATGATTGTATATCTAGAAGACCCCA
>PVKP010020953.1:0-40439 GCA_004027715.1 Plecturocebus donacophilus
GGAAAGAATCTTGAATGGCTGAGTAGCGAGTCCCCCAAAAAACACCACATTTAAAACCAGAAGAGACAGAATTATTTCAATTTGGCAAGATTCAACTTTTTGCTATTGAAGATAAGCAGGAACTCATACACTAAAATGAATTTAATTGCAAATAATTCTTAATTCCATTTTTAAAACTTGAATATGTATTTTGTAAAACGTTAATTTTCTGAGTGGAATTATTTGCATTTTAACAGAAGACAATGCCTTAATCCAGAAAACTGAATTTTTAACAGGAGAATTTCTGAAAATAGTCACAATTCACTAGGAAAGAATTTTTAAAGGATCAGAATAACACAGAGAATCCCTGACCCAATGTGCTCAACTCCTTCAAGTTCTATTGACCCCAACAGAAATCACTGTCAGATCTGTAATGATATATGACATCAGATGGCTTTTTGTTTTAGAAATCATTTAATATTCTGTATGTTTACTCAAGAATTTAGAGTCATATACAGGTAATATGGGAGTGGTAAATAATCTTCAGATGATGAACTGACAAAACTGTTTCCATTAAGTGTTTTGTTCACATACAGACCTCGGCATCCATGTGGTCCTGAGACGTTCACTGCCTTACCATAGTTTTTACTGCTCTGCCCTTCAGACATGGGTACTCAACTGTATTGCATAGCAGAGACCATCAAAACTTTTTAGCCACAAAGTTTTTTTTTTTAGTAAAACTGGGTGCATAATCTCAACATATAAAATTTGAATTTATAAAACAGACAAAAGAGGTTTAAAAAAAGTGGAAACATATCCACTATTAATCTCTTCATGTCAGTCTGTGAAGCTATGCCAAACTCTGGGTGTGCGAGGACCAAATCTGGAAATCACTTTGGGATTCTACCTACATAGATGGCCAGCTCTTTCTTGAATAAACTAAATGCTGGGCTTTGCATGGTGCATAACTCCCTCATATTTACAGTGGTGAATTATAACAGATGACTCAGTGGAAAATATATTGGCTGGTGGCTAGACTGTGAACAGTTGATGCAGAGGACATCTCATCTCTGAAGACATGGTCTGTATGATACTGTAGACTGGGCTTAACATAAAGCCACTTCTGTGTGACTGTATCTTTAGACCAGACTAAAAGATGTAGTTGGTTTTATTTACTGTGGCTTGGCACCAAGGTAATATCTTACATTAGTAACCTAAAAAGTCTCAGGTTTCCAACTGTATTTGTTAACATTGACTCAACTAAAAGATGGTATTAACACATTTTTAGTCACATACTTTCAAGGAATATATTCAGATTTATTGTTTTTACTTCTTGTGATGACATCTGAAACAAATTTTGAAAAGTAATAACATGAATATTTTATTCTGTCTACTTCCTCATACTTTAATCTCCATATTTAGGATAAAGTTTCTTCCATGAATCAGGGTTCCAACTTTCAGTTTAGTTGTATAGGGTAATAACAACATATGGTAGCTCTTATTATAATCAATAGCAAAAATAACCAAAATAATTTTTGCTTCCATTTAAATATTACTATTTTCTCAATCCATTGCTTTAGGAAGACATTTCTAAACCAAGAAGACTAAGTCATAGCAAATAAGCCATTGTTAATTCATTGTGTAACTTCTCATTAATTTATCTTTTAAAATACATTTATTAAACACCTACTTATATGAAGCCCTGTGTTTTGGGATTACCAAAGTAAGTAAGCCATGATTGAACTAATGACCTGACTACAGTTAAGTAAGATTGTTATAGTTCTAGAAAAGAATGAAATGTACCTGTCCCACTTCTTAACAGAACCTTGAGTCTCTCAGGCAGGAGTTTTTGTTGCGATGCATCCCAGTTGTACCCCAAGGAAAACCTCTAATGGTCTTAAACCATTTAGCATAATCTCATTCTCCTGTCCTGGTCCCAGAATGAAACACGTGATCTCATTTGTCCAGTTAGAGTGCAGCCCTCCCTAGAGCTTTGTTCAAGGGGAAGGAAGGACAATCTTTCCCTTCCTCAGCAGGAAGTAAAGGCAGGGGTGATGGATTGACTATTATCAGGCTGTGAAAAGCCAGACGGAGGGCAAAATCTACAGGAAGAATAGAAGAGCTAAGAGAACTTGAAGAAACACAGCCAAAGTCCTGCTCAAACCAGCCCTGTGAGTTTTTTTTATTACACAGGCAACTAATTGTATGGGTTTTCTATCACTTGAGACAAAAGTGCTCCAACTGAAACAATATCAAGAACCATCAAACAAAAAGAAGGTGAGAAGTTTCAACAACAATCAGAAGTTTCTGAAATAATCTTGCTGGTTTAGATGACATCTAAAGTTAAGTTGAAGGTTCATCATCAATTCTAACTAAGTGATACATTTTCTTCCAATAAAGAAGGAGCAAATATTCTGGTATCTCCTTCTAAAGAATTGATGTCTGTAAGGAATTAACTTCTGGATTAATTATTTTCTTAGACATCATCTTATCTTCAGGTAAATGTTTTACTTATTTAAAATCTCTCCTCTTTGACTTTTTGAAATAGGGTTGCAGAATTTGAAATCATGTGAACAAATAAGGAAACTGGTGAAAAGAAAACAGATTGTGGCATACTTATAATGATGTCCATTATTCACCATTGCCCCTTATATTCATTCAGCTAAGACACCACAGTCTTAGCAGTCTATGATTTTAAGCACTGTGTCTGCTAAGAAGCTACTTTGAACTTGACACTATGTGACACTCTGAATTCCAAACATTTCAGTTAAGTCTGTAGAATACCAAGCATCTCAGCCATGATCTAGGTGAAGCTTAGTAAAAACAGCTAGTTGGTTTTCTTAGTTAAATACAGAAGGTTAGTTTTATTTAAGACATAAGTTTAGTTCTCTTAGAACCTCTTGATATGAAAAATTTGAGAAATAATATTGCTTTTATATTTTAAAATACTTTTCCATTTTATCAGTTTCTTGGAAAGGGTGACCCAGATAAATTGCATTAACACTAGGTGGCACTATAGTTTGAAATAACATTCAGATTGAAGCCTAAACAGTGAGACTATATATGTGGCAAAACAAAAAAAGAAAACGAAGAGAGTGTAATAAATCCATATTCAAGAAAATACTAAATACTGAAATCTTTTAGTATTTATTAATGGAAAGAAACGTTATGCAGTTAATACATTAAGTCAATGTATTAACTTATGTAACTTATAATTAACTTATGTAACCTGTCTAAAAGATAAAAAAAGCTAAGTCCTCCCCACCCCACACAACTGAAATATGATCAGTACTTACTGAAAAGCAGCAACTGATTGAAACAGTTAAAATTATTCAAAATTCCTTTCATTCATCCAGATGATGCCTTAATTTATGTTTCAGCATGCCCACCAAATCTTACAGCTAAATAACGTTTGTTTCTTTTTCTCAGAAAACTAAAACAAAACATATACTGGCATTCTATAATAACAAAAGAATAAGTTACATGACAAGTTAGAAATATGATTTTTTTTCTATTTAAATCATAGGTACATAGGTAATTTATATTCAATAATCTCAGTAAACTATACCTCATAAATTTAGGATCTTTGCCCAAAGTAAATTTTATACATAAAAATGCAGCATTTTATTGATCTTTGTAACCAGCCTGAAATTAAGGACCCTGAAAGAGTTCATGAATGTGGGCTGTCAGCCACCCAAGTGAGTGGTGTATTTGGTTCCACCTGTTTGGGGACCTGAGCCACCTGGAGACATCTCAGTTGGTTTCCAAACGCATGTCTTCTGTCCTTTGGAGATGTCTACATATGTGATATCAAGGAGAATATTCTCATAAAGTCAGAAAGTAAAGCCCAATGGTGAAATAAAACTAATTTTTAAAAACTTCAACTGAATATTTGACATCATGTAACTGAAGTCTTCATAGAGTAAATGTAACTTGGTTTTTTATCCCATTTGAGAGGATTAAGAAATGTGCCCTTTATCCCGATAGATCTATCCTTCCTAGTACTGCTAGCCCTCATTCTCTTTTATGGAATACAGTCCTGTAAAGTGATTGGGAAGAGGTATTTTCAAAATAGTTGGGCAGGTTCTGTTAGGGATTTCTCTAAGACTGTATTTACTCATAAAATATTGCCATTGTGGCTGGATAAGCTCTGAATACATTCACTATTAAAGGCAGATATAACATTATCAAACCATAAATAGATCAAAAAAACTAAAAATGCAGTTTTTAAAACTTAGACTAATAACATGTTGTATTTATGTCATTGTTTCCAGAGATTAGAATATTATATATTTGGAGATAGAAACTTGAATTATAAGCAACCAGAAAAGAATACAAGAGCTTTAGAGTCGCCCAAAATTATGTATACTGAAGTTGTCTGTTTCTAGGGCACAGTATTAAGGATCATGTAATATAAAAATACATGAGATGGTTTCTGTTCTTTACAGGACTTATAATTTTAGAGGGAAAAAGCGTAAACATTTGGAAAAGCAATTAATGATAAAAGATGTAAATAACAATTCAAGGCAGATTAGATTAGAAGTTAAAGGTAGCACCTAAGATTTCCTGAATGAATGGTACAAATACAAAACTACAAAACTTATTTAGAAGAAAATGTATTTATTAGTTGGGGTATAGGTGAGACTACTATAAAAGTGAGTTCTAAGAATTCAAAGACTTAAACACTACAGATGTTTTAAGGAAAGGCAGTCCAGTGAAGGTATGTAACTTGACATCACTGGGTCATCTGGGGACCAGAGGCTCCTTCTATTTAGTTGCTTCACTGTCCTCAGAGTATTGTTTTGCTTATGGTGATACTAGCCCACCTGGGAACGCTAAATGAAACATCTCATAGCTCAACACACTCAGCTTTCATGTGCATTGTCTGGAGAGTGACCTGGGAGGGGTTGTGGGAAGGTTGGGCACCTCCATGCAAACATTTGGAGACCTAGGTTGACTGAGGCTCTCTCATCTTCTATGTGGTCCTGGGTCCTGGGCTTATGACATCCAGCATTTATTGCTTGTGCAAATTAGGAGTCTCAAAACATATTTTTAAATTTTTGTTTAATTTTTGTTTCATAGACAAAATTCTTTCAATACCTTAGTAGGCTTCTAACTTACTTATTCCTGTCAGTTCCAGGGGTAGGCAGAATTCTAAGATGGTCCTCAAGATACCTGCCTCATGATGTGCATACTTTATATAATGCCACCTTCTTTAGTTTAAGCAGACCTGTGACTATCAGAGGCATTATTTCCATGATTAGATTACTAATCAATTGATTTTTGGGTTAATCAAAAGGAATATTATGTTGGGTGTAGTAGCTCATGCCTGTAACCCCAGCTCTTTAGAGGCCAAGGGAAGAGGATCACTTGAGCCCAGGAGTTCAGGGCTTGCAGTGAGCGATGATCATACCACTGCACTCTAGCCTGGGTGACAGAGCAAGACCCTATCTCTAAAAAGGAAGAAGAGGGGGAAATTTTTCAGGGTGGTCCTGACATAATCAGGTGAGTTCTTCAAAGGCCCTTTCTGAAGTCAGAGAGATTCCGTATAGGGAGGATTCCCCACTGCTGGTTTTGCAGGTGGAGGGAACCACCTGGCAAGGATCTGAGAGCAGCCTATAGATGGTGAGAACAACCCCCAGCTGAGAGCCAGTAAGGAAGGGAGGACCTCAGTCTTCCAGTCTCAAGGAGCTGAATTTCACCAACCACCAGTGATTTGGGAAATGAACCTTAAGCCTCAGATGGGACCAATAGCTTAATTGTAGTCATGTGAGACCTGAGAAGATAATACGGCTACACTTCTGGTCTATGGAACTGGGACAAACCTTTTCAAAGCTGCTAAATTTGTGTTAATTTCTTACGTAGCAATAGAAAACTAATGAAATTCAAGTTTCTAGATACAATTCTCGAGCTCAATTTCTCTCTTTCCTTCCTCCTTAGGCTCATACTTTTTTTTTTTTCCTCAACTTAAAGTATCTTCCTTAAGGGCAAAAGACTTAGGAAGAAAGGCCACAATCTTAATGTGGTATTTTCCTCAAGGCTAAGTATTAATAAGCTTTTCTTACTTAAATGCTTTTAAAATTTTGTGTCTTCCCCTTTAGGACCTATGAGCAGTTAGCATTTCCAGTCCCTCTAATTCCAGTTTCTGGATTGACTTTATTCCCTACTCCTTCTCCTGCAAATGTACTAATTCTTGCTTGTGGTCTTCTCTCTCTCTTTTTTTTAATGACCTTGCATAATGAAGTAAGTTACAACTACACACACTACTAATATTTTGTTTTCTAACTATATCTGAATTTCTGAATGCAAAGAATAATTTTTAAGAAAAATATAAATTACAATAATTTTCTGCTTAAGACAACAACTTGTACAAACAAATAATATAACCGAATGACAGCTTTGAAAGAACAACCTTGAAAACACAGCATTAGGTTCAGAGTGCTTTGCCAAATTCATTAAAAACCACAAAGAACAATTATTCTCATGCTATGTGTATGCACTTCCAGAATAAAAAGGAAAAGGAAACTTCTAATTTTTTAAAAAGCTATTATAACCTTAATTGTGAAACCTGACAGAGAGAATGAAGATAAAGAATACAGAGTAAAGAGAAAACTTTTGAGTTTGTGTGTAATCAAAAGAATTTGACAAAATGTATAGTTTTGAATGTAGATGCAAAAATCTTAAAAATCAATAAGTTCTGCAATATAACAACAACAAAAACCCAATTACCAAAGGAGATGTATTTCAGTACCATTGAGTACTGTTTAATATTAGCATTGGTTAGTGATATGGTTTGGCTCTGTGTGCCCACCCAAATCTCATCTTAAATTGTAATAATCCCCATGTGTCAAGGGCGGGACTAGGTGGAGATAACTTAATCATGGAAGTGATTTCCTCTATGTTTTACTCATGATAGTCAGTGAGTTCTCACAAGATCTGATGGTTTTATAAGGGACTTCCCTCTTCACTTGGCACTCATTCTCCCTCCTGCCAACCTAAAGGGATGCCTTCCACCATGATTGTAAGGATTCTGAGGCCTCCTCAGCCATGCAAAACTGTGAGTCAATTAAACATCTTTTCTTTATCAATTATCCAGTCTCAGGTATGTCTTTGTTAGTAGCATGATAATGGACTAATACAGTTAGCAAGATGAAAATACATATTATTATACAAATGGGTGGAAAAAGAAAAAACAGATCTTGATAGATTTCAAAAAAAGTTTGATGACATTTAAAATTTATATCTGATTAAAATTCTCAATAAAATAGAATATAACATATTTACTTATGTGGGGAAGAGTTGGAAATCTATTTCTAGCCAACAGCCAATGTCACACTTAATGGGAGGACACTGAGGAGAGAATCAGGAATATTTATCTCCATTATTATTTAATAAAGTAATAGAAACTGAAGTCAAAGTCATTTCAGACAAAAAGTTGCAAATATGATTATAATTTTCAAGTAATGTAATTACATACTAGAAAGCTTCCATTAATTGAAAAAATATTAAAAGTAATTTATTAAAAAGTTATGGGTAAGACAACAGACTTTTAAATACACAAAAATATTTTAAATGTCAATATTAATTACTCAAAATATAGTAGTTAAGAGTCTTATTCACAACACAAAAATAAATACCTAAAAGGTACTTACTAAACATAGAAAATGTATAATGATATAATGTTCTTTGGAAATCATTCAATAAAGTTTGAAATACTATTGACAACAAAAAGATACTTGGGACACTTTGCTAATAAACTGGAAAACTCACAATTTATACCATAATTTATTCCATATGAATTAGAAATTAACTGAAACCAAATAAAGTTAGAAAGCTAGAATAAAGGATTGATCTGTATTTTGTTTAAAAGTTTAGTATAAGTATGGACTTATTTAGCTTGGCTTCAAAGGCAGATTCCTTCAGAGGGAAAGATTAGTAGATTTTATTTTAAAAAATGTTAAAACAGTCATCTTCAATGGAGAGGGGGCAGGGGTCAGAAGGCTTGGTTCTCTTTCCTAAGGATATAAGCATATCAGGATCTCTCTCTCTCTCTCTCTCTCTCTCTCTCTCTCTCTCTCTCTCTGTGTGTGTGTGTGTGTGTGTGTGTGTGTGTGTGTGTAGGGGGGAATTATAAAATTATTCTTCCTTTGTGTAATTTTTAATTTTTATTTTTTTAACTGTCACTTATTGAGTATTTGGTATGTTCCAGGCAATGTTCATTTGAGGTAGGCACCATTATTTTCATTTTACAGATGAAGATTAAAAGTTATAGAAGTTATTGTCATCATTATTATCAGAACCAAGGTAACATTACTAGTAGACTGCATATTCTACATATTGTTCTAAGTACTTTACAAAGATTCTTATTTATTTAACTTTCACAATGGTTATCCGAGTTGGAACAATTAGTGCTCTAATATTCAGATAAGAAATCTCCGGCTCAAAGAGGTTAAAAAATCTGACCAGCTTGTAAGTGGCAGCCTATAATTGAAGCTTATGTCTTCCTTCACTCCCCCCTCTCCTCTACCAGCCAGGGCTCTGAAGCATTAGTTATGCTACTGAAATTGTATCAAAAATCTCAAATAATCTTAAGAATAGAAATGAGACTTTTCTGTTTTTCAGAAACAGATATACTCTTAAAGGTGTTAAGAAACATTGACTTAGAATTTCTATAAATTCAATATGTACCAATTAATAATGTTAAAATGTAATGTAAAAATTGGAAAAAAAAAACCCTATTTGTAACACGTTTAATAATAAATACTAATTCAAACCCAAGTCATTCTAAATGTACAGCAAAGTTAGTAAGAATAATAATGGCAAAACAGTTCAGGGGGATCTTGAGCTTCAGCTGAGCTGGACTCCATATGCCCAAAGGGGCTGTCTGAGGAAGGTGGAGGGATGGGCCAAAGGGAGAAGCAGATCCTGATGGAAGAGAAAAGGAGCAGGTACTTCACTATGGCAGCACTCTTCATCAGTCTAAATGGCATCTTCCTGTAGCTGGGCAGAGAGAAGCAGAAGAGGTTGCCCACCTTCAACTAACTGCACACTGGCCCTGCTGCAGCAAGTGCTCAAGTCTGAGGACCCCTCACCCCACCTAGCCCTGGCCTGGTGTTTCCTTCTCCATCACCACCATAGGTATCAACAACTGCAAGTACTCATGGACCAACCCCCTGGACTGCTTTGGCAAGGCTGTCAAGATCGCCAAAAACCAACCTTCCATCCTGAATCACCTGGCCAAAATCTTCCACTTCTTAGGAAGCAGGATATGGCCACTGGAACCTGCAACATGGCCCTGAATGTCCTATGAGATCCAGAGCTCAGCTGGCAGACATACTGCACAAGGGCTATGACAAGATCTCTGTTGCCCAACTGGAGTGCAGTGGCATGATAATGGCTCACTGCAGCCTTGACCTCCTAAGCTAAAGTTATCCTCCCACCTCAGCCTCTGGAGTAGCTGGGATACAGGTGTACACCTCCGTGCCTGGCTAATTTTTTTTATTTGTAAAGATGCGGTCTCACTATGTTGCCCAGGCTGGTCTCAGGCTCCTGGGCTCAAGCGATCCTCCCACCTCGGCCTCCCAAAGTGCTGGGATTGCAGGTATGAGTCACCACACCAGTCCTGTAAGAGTCTAAGCATGAAGGAGCTTCCATTCACTGCAGGAATCCCTTCTAATGCCTGATCAATGAGCCTCTAGCCTCTTCTGAATTAGTATGGGTGGAGTCAGACTGACTGGAGTTGAAATCTGGCCTCTCTTGTCTTGTGGAACTTGCAGCAAGCCACTTACCCCTCCAAACCTTAGTTCCAAAAATATAAATTATAGATAATAACACCTATCTTAATATGTTGTCAGTGGACTCAGTGAGGTAGCATCTAAAGCACAGTGTCTTGGACATAGGAGGTGCTTCTGAAAGGCAGTAGAGGTCATTTAATGTAGTGGATCAGAGCACTGGCTCTGAACACAGACAGCCCTGGTTCAAATCCCACATCACCACTTACGTGCTATGGGACCTTTGGCAAAATACTCTGTTCCACATTTTTAGCCTGTTTTTTCATCTGTGGACTGGAGATGATAGTATGTCTAATAGAGTTGTTATGAGAATTAAATTAGATTCTGTATGTGTAGCTTAGTTTCAAACATGCAGTAAGAGCTGACTGCTACTATTAGGTATGTTTTCTAATTAACAACTGTCTCTTGAGGCAGTCCACTGCAGTCATTAAGCTCTGTAAGTTACACATTTAGGTGACAGCTGCCTCCCTCTATCTTCTGGCCCCAGATCTGCCCTCTGGAACCACCACAGAGCCCATTTGCTTGGAGCACAAGCCCAGGGCTCTGAGTTTACTTTGCTGCAAGCTGCAGAGTTCCCCATCTGCTCCTTTTTTCTGCTACCTTTCACATGACCTAGTAGCAAATCTGCTCCCAGTCTTGGTCTCAGTGGCTTAATTATTTTGCCAGCGGGTATGAGGCAGGAGTGAAATCTTCCACTGTAGTTGATGTGGTTATTATTATAGATAATAAAATTAACTATAATAGTAAATAATAAAATATTTCTAAAAAATAAGTATTAATTGAATGCCTACTGTGTGTGGATATTGTTTTAGTCACCAAGTATACAGAGAAGAAACAGACACTTATAAGTCCCTACACTTATAAAGCTTATATTCTAAGCGTAGGGTTAATATTCTTAAAATTATTAATCAAAATGAGGAACAACCCACTCTCACTACTTCTATTCAACACAGTACTAGCAGGCCTAGCCAGAGCAGTCACCCAAGAGAAATAAATCAAGGGCATCCAGATTGGACAAGTGACAGTCAATCTCTGTTTGCCAATGATATGATCTTATACCTAGAAAACTCTAAAGACTCCTCCAAAATATTCCTAGATTTGCTAAATAAATTTATTAGTAGTAAAGTCTCAGGCTAAAAAATCTGTACACAAATCTGTAGCACTTCTATACACCAATAACAATGAAGCAGAGACTCAAATCAAGAAGTCAATCACATTAACAATAGCTGCAAAAGAAATTAAATACTCAGGAATATACTTAACCAAGGAGGCAAAAAAAAAAATCTCTATAAGGAGAACTATAAAACTCTGATTAAAGAAATTGTAGATGACACAAACAGATGGAAAAACATCCCATGCTCATGGATAGGAAGAAGCAATATTGTGAAAATAACCATATTGTCCAAAGCAATCTGGATTCAATCCAATTCCTATGAAAATACCAATGTCATTTTTCACGAATTAGAAAAAAAAAATCCTAAAATTCACATGGAACCAAAAAAGATCCTGAATAACCAAAGTAATTCTAAGTAAAAAGAAAAAATCTAGAGGCATCACATTACCTGACTTCAAATTATACTAAAAGGTGATAGTAACCAAAACAGCATGGTACTGGTATAAAAGTAGATGCATAGACCAGTGGAATACACTGGAGAACCCAGAAATAAAGCCAAATACCTACAACCAACTGATCTTCAACAAAGCAGACAAAAACATACACTATGGAAAAAATACTCCATTCAATAAATGGTTCTGACAAAATTGGAGAGCCACATGCAGAAGAGTGAAACTAGATCCTAGTCTCTCACCATATACAAAAATTAACTCAAGGTGGACTGAAGACTGAAATCTAAGACCTGAACCTATAAAAGTTCTAGAACATTATATAGGGAAAACTCTTCTGGATAGTGGCCTATGCAAAGAATTTATGACTAACACTCCAAAAACAAATGCAACAAAACCAAAATAAATAAATGAGACTTAATTAAACTAAAAAGTTTCTGCACGGCTATCTGATTTTGATGAAGTTGACAAAAACAAGCAAGGGGGAACGGATTTCATATTCAATAAATAGTATTGGGGTAACTGGCTAGGCATATACAGAGGGTTGAAACTGGACTCCTTTACTATACCATATACAAAAATTAATGCAAATTAGATTAAAGGCTTAAATGTAAAACCCAAAACTATAAAAATCCTGGAACACAACCTAGGCAATACCATTCTTGTCATAGGTATGGGCAAAGATTTCATTACAAAGACATTAAACCCAATTACAACCAAAGCAAAAATTGACAAATGGAATCTAATTAGACTAAAGAGCATCTGCACAGCAAAAGAAACTGTCGACAGAGTAAACACGTAATCTACAGAATGGGAGAAAATCTTTGCAAACTACACATCAGACAAAGGTCTAATATCCATCATCTAGGAACTTAAATTTATAAGAAATAAAAATAATCCCATTAAAAAGTGGACAAAGGACATGAACAGACACTCTTCAACCCCCCAGGGTACAGAACCATTACCACCTCTCAAAGTTGGACCTAAGCAACAAACAATAAAAAAACATATAATAAAATAAAATATATAATGAAACATTCAGTCATTAAACATGAAGATTAGATTGCTATTTATGAAAAGGAGATATGGTTAATAAGTGAATACTGTCATTATGTGAATAGGAGATTATGGAAAAATGCATAGAATGAATTCATTTTTATAACACTTAATGTACCTATATCCTCATGCAATATTGGGAGATTTAAGGTTTTTTTCATTTTGCATATCTAGGTTGTTTTGTTTTGTTTTGAAGACACAGTCTCACTCTGTTGCCCAGGCTGGAGTGCAGTAGTGTGATCTTGGCTCACCGCCACCTTCACGTCCCGGGTTCAAGTGATTCTCCTGCCTCAGCCTCCCGAGTAGCTGGGACTACAGGCACATGCCACCACGCCTGGATAATTTTTGTATTTTCAGTAGAGATGGGGTTTCACCAGGTGTGGTGGCTCATGCCTATAATTCCAGCACTTTGGGAGGCTGAGGTGGGTGCATATGCATGCTTTAATAATAATTTATAATTTCTATACGTTTTAGGCTGCATCTATACCACACTAAAGCTTTGTGAATCCAATAATAAGCCAGAGACTCCATTCAGCTATTGGAATCTTAATAACAAAATGCTTACAGATAGAAACTCACTGGTCTTATTATTCTGCTTCTGTTCCCTGGCTAAATTCTATCAAGCCTGTTATGTGCAGTCGCAGATAAAATATACTAGAACTAGAGGGTATATTTCCAAGTCTTTTCCTCTATGAAATAATACAAACCACAATTATTTAACATTTGTTAGCTCCTAAAAATAGAGTCTTACTACTGGGTGTTTCAAATAGTCATTAAAGACATGGAAGCTATGAGTCATGCTTGGCAGTTAAATATTTTATTTGCTGCTAGAACTAGGATTATGTCTTTGTATTTCATCAGGTTAGCCAAATATGGTATCATGGGAACAGCTAATTCCCTCTGCTCTCCTGACTGCTCCTATTAAATGATGTTTTTCATAACTACACAAGTGCTAAGGAACTAAGTGAAGCAACTACAACTTTGTTTATATTTGGACTAAGATAATTTGATAAACTCGAGACTTGCCTGATAAGGGTTACTAGTCTAAATGTTATTCAATTGGCAGATCAGCTTAGTATTTTAGTATATCAACTTAGACATTTACTAGTCTAAATGTTATTCAATTGCCAGATCAACTTAGTATTTTCTTCCCACTAAATTGGTTTTTTTTTTAAAAATGGAGAAGATCTATCAATGGTATTGGTAGTCTCAAATGTTTTATTAACATAAGATCCTTTGAACCGAAAAAGAGAGTTTCTATTGGACAACTAATAGTATATTGCCTATGTCCACTTTTTAGCTAGAGATTGCCATCTGATCTAAGACAAGGCATTAAGTTTATGAAGGATGTAGTTTTTAATAATGGGAATGTAGAATTTACCTGTCAGAAAAAGACAGATTTTTTCTTCCATAATACCCAATTCTGCAAAAAAGAGGCTTAAAGCTGAAAATCTAGCATGCTTAAGCCTACCATGCTATTGACAAGCAAAATTCTCAAAAATACCCACATTTAAATTTTATGACAATATTTAAATTAATATGGTAAATTACTAAAGTTTTTACCTGAGTAGTGTTTCATAGTTTACAAAGAACCTTATGTAGTTCCTACTTGAGATGATTCAAAAAACAACTCTTGCAGTTCAGGAAGCTAAGTACCCTACTCTAGACATTCAAATAGTAAACAGCAAGGTTCAATTCAGATCCAGTTATCTGGGTACATTTTTGGTAATATTTTCAGTTTAGTCAGTCATCTTTCTATGTACTATGTTTTATTTGGGTTAACTTTAACATGAGCACAACTTTGAATAAAATGATACATAGATCTTCCATAGCCATCACAACTTTAGACATTAAGGCAAAGAGTGCAGAGGAAACATCACTAACATTTACATGGGCACTCCCCCTCTCCTCTCTTTCACTGGAGGTGGCCTCACAGTCTTTGACAACACAACTCTCCAAGCATCTGCTATAATTTAGTTAGGTTTAAAATGCTAGAGGAAACACATTTTTTTTTAATTCCTGGAATAACATTCTGTCAATAGAATATTATTATGCATGTTATTCCATACTCCTAATTTTTAACAATTACAAAATCATTAAAAAAATTCAAGTGCTTCTGGAATTAGTAAATTTCTATCACTTTAGGTTATTAGTAATTTTTAACTTTCTGATTTTTCCCCTTCTCTCGTTTTATCACAAATTTGTCTTCCTTAAATCCATTTTTACTAAAGTGCCTTTTTAAAAATCTTCTTTGCTCTTTCAGTGACTACTTAATTAAGTCTACACTCTTTGCTCTCATATCCAAGACTCACCACCATCTAGCCCAGTGTCTCTTTTTAGTCTCACCTAATAAGAACACCATTCCTAGACAACTAGAACCACTCATTTCCTAATACACATTCCTCTTAACATCACTCTCTTCTCTTGATGAGCTCTGCCAGAGCCCACTTTCCTTTTTTTAATCTTATTCTAACTTTGTTCATCAAAATTTCTGCCAGTTTTCTAGATTGACCAATGCTCTCTGACTTTTAATGCTCCTTCATGCACTTACCAGTTGTATAAGCATAATTAAGTTACTTCACTTACCATGCCTCAGATTCCTCATTTATAAAATGGGTACAATAACTACCTTATATGGTTGTTATGATGATTGTATGAGCTGCTCTATGCAAAGGTCTTAGAACAATGACTGGAACATAATAAGTGTTATGCAAGTATTTGCTGTTAGTATCATGATTGTAATTTAAGAAGTTAGTCTTTTACTATACTCTAATACTATTTGGTTCTATCTTGTGATAAGACACTTATCACATATTGCCTTGATACATTAGTATATATAGTCTATGTTCTTTTCTAAATTTTAAGTTTCTTTAAAGAAGTTACCATGAATGTAACAAATTTTTTTTATCACAAAATCAATAATACAGTGTCTTAAATATCATTGGTGATTGAGAAATATTATTTGAACCCAATATTTTGACAAAAGAATGCTATCTATTGAAATAATTTAATATATATTAACTTTTCAAAATTCATTGCCTTTTTCAAGATCACGTACAATAAGTTATTTGCTAGAACCTCTGAGCAGGCAACGAACTTCAAAGGAATTGGAATCCACCTTGTGACTTCCAAACAAATGACTACTTCTCTTCATTTAATTGATCTCAAAGGACAAAAATACTTCAATAATCCTTTTTGGCCCATTCCAGTGTTTATTTAGTTTAATTTTTTTCTAGCCAAATTCTCTTGATACAGTGAGTGTCTCTCAAAGATATTATCTACTCAGTCTTTAATCCAAGTAAAGCAAGATTATTAGCTTCTTCTAAAGGATCTATTTTTCTCATTTTTAAATCAATTTGAATCCCCTTCCTAGATTCACTCTTATTCCTGCACTGAAAAGAGAATATAAAAACCTATGCCAATAATCAAGGATGAATGATTTTCTGGACACAGTGAAATTTTATCTTGTATTTTTCATAAAGGCTGCATTCTTGCCTTGTGCTCACGGTGATTGATAAGACTCTTAGAACTTGGCTGCATATGTGTGGATTTTCTCCATCCCAGAGAGGTCTGAGTTAGTCCCTAAATAAACTGTTTTGCAACATGGTCTATAAACTGTTCTCAAATATATCAAGGAAATTCTAGAAGGTGTTATGTGCCCCAGCTAATTTAGTGTCATGAGCAGATGTGATGAAATCTCAATTTCTTTATCCAGGTCAGAGCTATTAAATGAAATCAGTCCTTGAATGGCTCCTGAGGAGTAATTCTAAATGGGTGATCTTTCAGCTTGTTACACACCCACTACCAGTGGGTACGTCCAGACTTAATCTTTCTACCTTATAAACAAAACTGCCAAGAGGCGAGTAAGTGGTACTACGGAAGGAGAATCTAAAGGCTTGTTAAAATCAATCAGGGTATGCCCATTACTTTTCCTTGGTCTAAACACAGCTTACCTCTCATATAGCACGAAAGCATTATTTTATAACATGACTCATTGCTCAAAGAACCATGTCTCTCACATATAATACTTTGTTTTTATTTACATCACTGGAGTTTATTAATGGATCATTTTAATAATTCCAAATATTTTTATATTATGTTTAGGTTGTCCTAGTCTAGAAAACTATTTGAAGAATGCTCCTATACATTGCAGCAAAGACTAAGAAGTCTACAAAATAATGGGTGAATTTGTGGTTGAAAGCCTAAAGTGATAAATGATAACCACAAAAATCCCACATGTGAAGAAATACTCTGTTCTTTTAGGAAAAGGAAAAGCAGTGAGGGAAGTTTAGATCTAAAGTTTTCCCAAAGGCTTATGCCCTGAAAATTAGAAAAAGGCCAAACTCTGGAAACTGTTAAGATTTTTTTTTTAAAGGGATTAGGCCTGAAAGCAGGCTAAGGGATAACGACTGTAAGCTGAAAGATGGATTGTGCCCAATTGATATCAGATGTCTGAAGTTAAACACCAAGTAATCTTTCCATTTTACTTTTCATGATAGTGACAGGCAAATCAGAATCTATTTCTGATGCTCTTTCATGGCAGATATTGGAGAATCTATCCTGCCTTTGTACATTTGGTGTTTATGACAGGTCATATTTTCTTTGAAAGCCATAGGAATTGAATATATACTAACCCAGGAAGCGGCATAAATGACTCAATAGAGATGTTACCAGTCCTCAAATTGTTTCTATCGCTTTGAAAATCTGCCAAGAGAAGTTAAAAATATTTTAATACAGCTGCATTTTCACTTGAAATGAAAATAATGTATTGCTTTACTCATTGTAAAGATTGCAAATATTCACTGTTTAATAAAAAGATCAAAAATGAAAATGACAAGAGATAAAAATCACTTGGCAGCTTTCCACTCAACCACTTTCAGCTTGTTTGTAAGCATCCTTTCATCACTGTGCATACATAAGCACATATACAATTGTGTTTCCAAGTTTGATTTATGGGATCATATTATGTAATATATTTTCATTCCACAATAAATTATGAATATTTAGTGCCAAAAATACATTTAAGTGACTACATAGAATTATATTGGATGTATGTACATTTAGGTTGATGGATATTTAATGTTCATAATGTTTTGTTATTGTAAATAAAACTTCCATAAACAACCTTTGGTACACATATTGACAGATTGGTGAAATTATCTCTTCAAGATAAATTATTAGGTGTTTTTGAGACAAAAGACTGTTCATTTATATTTTTGATATATATTACTTAACTGCCCCTCCCCAGAAGAGCTTTATTAGTTTACTTCCAAGACAATGCATGATATAGTTCATTTACTTTGCTAACACTGTTTACTGCTGCATACACCAAGTTTCATCAACTTTTTCATTGTTGTCAACCTAAGTGAAAACAATGTTTAATTGCTTTATGTTTCTTTGATTAATAGTAAAGCTTAAAATATTAATGTGAATTTTTAATCTTTTGTGAATTGTCAGTTTATTATGTTCTTAGTCTACTTTCCTATTATTGCTTTTAAAGAGCATATTTTCAAAAATATATATTAGGATGATAGATTTTATCTGCCATATTTAATTAAAATAATTTCCTCAATTTGTTACTTATCTTTCAGTTTTGTGTATAGTATTCTTTAATTGTAAAAATTTATAGTTAATATAGTCAAAGTTTTATGTAGTCAATTTTACACTTACAGTTTTTATGTCATTAACATGCTTAGAAAAATACTCAATTCTAATTCTAACACTATTTTGTTTTTTGCATTTAAACTTCATGATTCATAAGGTATTGGTTTCTGAATGAGGATGGAGAAAGGGATCAACATTTTTTTTTCCAGTGGCTAAAATACTGTCCCAATATCCTTTGTTGAAAAAATCATTATTTTGCTCAGTTATTTAAAATGCCCATTTTATACAAAATTTTCATGTACACATGGTTATCTTCTTGCAATCTCTCTAGAATAATTAGGCTGTCTCTGTCTATAGTGGTAACATCAACCATAGCTTTTTGATATACCTTAATAGCTAGTGAGGAGATAAATTTTATTACATTTAAAGAATGTGAGGAGAGATCCAAGATGGCCGATTAGCAGCAGCCCAGGATTGTAGCTCCCAGTGAAAGTGCAGAGAGCAAGTGAACGCTGCACTTTCAGACGAATTTTTGTTGCCCACAGACTGGGAGATTCCTGGCAGAGGAGCCCCACAGGTTGCCATTGTGACTCTTTTGGCCGGCACAGCTGTTTTGCTGGTGACCCGGCATGGAGTATATGGGACTGGGTGCCCTTTTAGTCGGGCTTGTCTGGTCCCATACCCACAAAAAAAAAAAAAAAAACAAAAAAAAAACAGCAATTGGAAGCGCTGAGGACTGAGAGTTTCACAGCAAGCACAGCTGAACCTCGGAAGGCCCAGCTCTGTGGGGAAGTGGCATCTGCCGAAGGAAAACTAAGAAAGAAAAAATTTCATCACCAACAAACTGGACGTCCACTCAGAGACCCAATCTGAAAGTCAGCAATTACAAAGACGACAGGTGAATAAATCCACAAAAATGGGAAGAAATCAGTGCAAAAAGGCTGAGAACACCCGAAATCAGAATGCCTCTCCTCCTACAGAGGATCGCAGCTCCTCATTAGCAAGGGAACAAGGTCTGATGGAGAATGAGTGTGATGAACTGACAGAATCAGGCTTCAGAAGGTGGATAATAAGAAACTTCTGTGAGCTAAAAGAACATGTTCTAACCCAATGCAAAGAAACTAAGAACCTTGAAAAAAGATTTGAAGAAATGCTAATGAGAATGGACAACTTAGGGAGGAATATAAGTGAATTGATGGAGCTGAAAAACACAACACGAGAACTTCGCGAAGCATGCACAAGTTTCAAAAGCCGAATTGACCAAGCAGAAGAAAGGATATCAGAAGTCAAAGATCAACTCAATGAAATAAAACGAGAAGGCAAAGTTAGAGAAAAAAGGGTAAAAATGAATGAACAAAGTCTCCAAGAAATATGGTACTATGTGAAAAGACCTAATCTACGTTTGATAGGTGCACCTGAATGTGATGGAGAGAATGAATTCAAGCTGGAAAACACTCTTCAGGATGTAATCCAGAAAAACTTCCCCAACCTAGCAAGGCAGGCCAATATTCAAGTCCAGGAAATACAGAGAACACCACAAAGATATTCCTCAAGAAGAGCAACCCCAAGGCACATAATCATTAGATTCACCAGGGTTGAAATAAAGGAGAAAATGCTAAGGGCAGCCAGAGAGAAAGGTAGGGTTACCCACAAGGGGAAGCCCATCAGACTCACAGCAGATCTCTCAGCAGAAAACCTACAAGCCAGAAGAGAGTGGGGGCCAACATTCAACATCCTTAAAGAAAAGAACTTTCAATCCAGAATTTCATATCCGGCCAAACTAAGCTTCATAAGTGAAGGAAAAATAAAATTTTCTGTGAACAAGCAAGTACTCAGAGATTTCATCACCACCAGGTCTGCTTTACAAGAACTTCTGAAAGAAGCACTACACATAGAAAGTAACAACCATTATCAGCCATTCCAAAAACATACCAATAGGTAAAGAGCATCACCAGAATGAAGAATCTACATCAACTAATGGGTAAAACAGCCAGCTAGCATTAAATGGCAGTATCAAACTCACATATATCAATATTAATCCTAAATTTTAATGGACTAAATGCCCCAATCAAAAGACACAGACAGGCAAATTGGATAAAAAGCTAAAACTCATTGGTATGCTATATCTAGACCCATCTCACATGCAAGGATACCCAAAGACTCAAAACAGAGGGATGGAGGAAGACACACTAACCAAATGGGGAGCAAAAAAAAAAAAAGAAAGAAAGAAAGAAAAACAACCAGAAGCTGCAATTTTCGTCTCTGATAAAACAGACTTTAAAGTAACAAAGACCATAAGAAACAAAGAAAGACATTACATAATGGTAAAAGGATCAATGCAACAAAAAGAGCTAACAATCCTAAATATATATGCACCCAATACATGAGCACCCATATACATAAGGCAAGTTCTTAATGACTTACAAAGACACTTAGACTCCCACTAATAATAGTGGGAGACTTTAACATTACACTGTCAATATTAGACAGATCAATGAGATAGAAATTTAACAAGGATATCCAGGACTTGAACTCAGACCTGGAACAAGTAAACCTAACAAATATTTACAGAACTCTCTACCCCAAATCCACAAAACATACATTTTTCTCAGTATCACATTACACCTATTTTAAAAGTGACCACATAATTGGAAGTGAATCACTCCTCAGCAATTGCATAACATTTCACAGGTTTAAATAAAATATTGGTTGGCTGCTTGTTCATTATTTTCATCCCTTATTCTTTCCTGTCTCCATTGTTAAATGGAGACAGGAAGGAATTAAATTAAATTAAAAAGAGGTTTTTAATACCCATTTTTAGACTGCATTCTAGCCTGAGCAATAGAACAAGAATCCCATTCTCTCTCCCTCTTTCTCTTTCTCTCTTTCATTCTTTTTTTTTGTTTCGTTTACTCTTTCCTTCTTTCTTCTTTTCTCTCTTTTTCTTTCTTTCAAAAAATAAAAAAAAAAAATATTTTTAGTTCCCCTTCTAATACAGTGGTCTCCAAACTTTCTGGCACCAGGGACTGGTTTCACAGAAGATAATTTTTCTACAGATCATGGGTAGAGCAGGGGATGTTTTGAGGATGATTCAAATGCATTACATTTACCGTGCACTTTATTTCTATTATTTTAAATTTTAACATATAATGAAATAATTACAGAACTCACCATAATATAGAATCAGTAGGAATCCTGAGCTTGTTTTCCTGCAACTAGATGGTCTCATATGGGGGTGATGGGAGACAGTGACAGATCATCAGGCATTAGATTCTCCTGAGGAGCACGCGACCTAGATCCCTCGCAATGCACAATTCACGATAGGGTTTGTGCTTCTAAGAGAATCCATTGCAGCTGCTGATCTGACAGGAGGTGAAGGTCAGGCGGTAATGTGAGAGGTGGAAAGCAGCTGTAAATACAGATGAAGGTTTCCTCACTTGTAGGCCACTCAGCACCTGCTGTGCAACCTAATTCGTAACAGTCCACAGACCAGTACAGGGTCAGGGATCCCTGTTCTAACATGTTCTTCTAGATAAAATATTTAGTCAAGTTCCAAATAAAATATTAAGACGTTTAAGTGAATGACTAGGTGAATTTAAGTGGAATTAATTTTTGCCCTCTGGTGGCTTTATGAAGTATCACCTTGGCAAGGTTAAACTACACTTCCCAGAGTTCCCTTTATTGTATGTTTTCAGGGAAATGCTTGGATGAGATTTGAGGGTGGAGGTGAAGCAACAGCCATTCATAGCTCACACACTTTATCTCTTATCTGCTGGTTCACTCTGTTGGTATGTGGGAGGCAGCAGCTGGACCTACAACTGTTGCACCTTCTCCTTCAGCTTCAGCTTCTCTGACTCCTAGGCCAGGTGTATGTGACTCTTGGGCCATAACGAAGGTGCCTAGCTTCTGCAGGATACCATCAAAACCTGAGACAGGACCAGGACTAGAGTGAGAAAAGCCAGGCACCTAGAACATAAAAGTTAAGGAGGCACTCACTCTTAGATTTGTGTAAGTACCGCCCCATGCTTGCACAAACCAGAAAGTGTGGACTTACTTAAATCTGCAACCCAGAAGCCACATCTACCTCACCCAAGTTTTCACACTATATAACAGAGCTAGGCTTTTGTTAGTCCCAGTGAACTCCAGATTTTGCCTGTGGGTTCTATCTTGTTCTTGCTCTGTCCTACCTTATAGTCATCCTCCTGTCCCAACTGTCTGCTCTTTGGATTTCAAGCTCCAGCATCAGATTCAGACTGCTAAGCCCCAACAATTATAGAGGACCAAATTCCTATAACAAATTCCTTTGTATACATATATACATATACCCACACACATGCACACATACAATCCAGGAAACTACAGCAGATAAAGTTGAACATCCCTTATATATAAAAATGCTCTTAAGAATCAATAATAGAAACATAGGCTGGGAGTGGTGGTTCATGCCCGTAAATCCCAGCACTTTGGAAGGCTAAGGTGGGCCGATCACTTGAGGTCAGAAGTTTGAGGCCAGCCTGGCCAACATGGTGAAACCCTGTCTCTACTAAAAACACAAACAAAACTAGCCGGTCATGGTGGTGCACATCTGTAGTCCCAGCTACTCGGGAAGCTGAGGCTGAGAATTGCTTGAACCCAGGAGGTGGAAGTTGCGGTGAGCTGAGATTGCACCATTGCACTCCAGCCTGGGCAACAAGAGCGAGACTCCATCTCAAAAACAAACAAACAAACAAACCCCAGAAGAATCAATAATAGAAAAATAGATGGAAAACAATATAATAAACCAACAATTTATAAAAGTTTGTGTCCTTTGTAGGGACGTGGATGAACCTGGAAACCATAATTCTCAGCAAACTGACACAAGAACACAAAATCAAACACTGCATGTTCTCACTCATAGGCGGGTGTTGAACAATGAGAACACATGGACACAGGGAGGGGAGCACTACACACTGGGGTCTGTTGGGGGGAAATAGGGGAGGGACAGTGGGGGGTGGGGAGTTGGGGAGAGATAGCATGGGGAGAAATGCCAGATATAGGTGAAGGGGAGGAAGGCAACAAATCACACTGCCACGTGTGCAACAATATTGCATGTTCTTCACATGTACGCCAAAACCTAAAATGCAATAAAAAAAAGAATTAAAATTTAAATGCATATTTTAAGCTTCACTATTAATCAAACAAATAAATATAAACACAATTAAATATCATTTCACCTATCATATTTGTAATAGGATAGATAAGTATTCTCTCAGATAAATTCTTTTTCCTCCTTCCTCAAAGACCACAAATCCAATGATGTACATTGTATATATGAATATAACTCACTACTCTAGCTTGTTACAGTCATCTACAGAACTTCAACACTCCTCTTAATTCACTGAAGATTATATCTCCTGGTTTACCATCTTCTCTACTGATATTTCATCATTCTTCATGACGTTGTACAAATTATCTATTCACCCCTGAACACTCAGTCCCTCAAATTCCTCACTCTCAAGGATCTTGCTCTCCACCTCACCTTAGCCACTCTTTCTTATGGTCACATTCTGTAACGTATTATATCAGTGGGCACTGTGCCATGTCAGACATCTTAATATCATGTAGCTCATTGTCACCAAAGAAGTGGAAAATCTGATGTATAAAAACAAGGGTTTAAAAGTTTCAGTAATATCCTCACAACAAAAACATTTTTCCCACCAATGGTTTTCATTTATAATAAGATGATAACGCATTTTGTTTCCCAAATTTTAGTCTCCAATACCATTCTCCATCCAAAGAAACCAAGTGAGTGTGACAGTGGCTGAATCTGTGTCTTGAATGAGTAATAAATCCAGATGGGTCGACAATACATTGTTGTTTCAAAAAATCAAGAATACTTTTTTTTAAAAGTGCTTAAATCACAAAGGAGCTTCTTAAAGTTGAACTTGAAAACTGTTTCCACAATTTGAATACCAACATAAATATAAGTGTTTGGAGCAAACACTTTCATTGTTGAGTCTATGAAAAACCATTAGTTTATAATAAATTTCACATATTGAAAAGTTAATATAAAATGTATTTTTTAGAGTAGTTACAATAAAAAAAGAAAAGTGGCAAGAATAAGGCATGAGTGCCTTTTTAACTTAATTTAATAAATTTCAGGGCTTTTTATGGATGTTATTTTTCTATACTTATATGCTTCTCTATGGAATGGTATTATTAAAACTTGAAATTGACAACATTTGTCCATTTTGAGTTATAAAAATGGCAATTTTTATATGGTTCAACCAGTAAATATGCATTTGCATCTGTCTAAGAAACAAAGATTGTAAACAGGTAACTGTGAAAGCCATAAACACTAGAAACTATGCAAAAAACTGGAAGGAATGATTTGCTCTAGAAGTCACTCAAACTAACTAGTTAGAAGAAGAGGAAATGGTGAGACGCCAAATAATGAATTAGCTCAATGTCCTGAAAGAAATTCTCATTGCACCAAATTACCTCCTTATCCGTGGGATGGCCCTCCCATTAATAATGAAATAGTGAAAATGACCAACAAAGTAAACAGTGAAGTAGGAAGAACATCCACAAAAAATACTCCATGGGAGTGAAGAAACATCATCAGGTGTCAAGGAAAGATTTGGTTTACAGTGTCCCATACAAGTAGCAACTGAATATTGAATACCACAGTTTAATTCGAGGTAACAACCAGGTCATTGTAGGAAATGGCTCTACTGTAATGCCTTGGTGACCTTGAATCTTTCCACATAAGTTATACAGGTTGCAGTCTGACCAGTCTTGGCAGAATGTCCTGCCACTTTTTCGTAGAGCAAGGGTTAATAAGTCTGGTGAGGAGCCACCAGAAGAGTTTGTTATCCCCATCTTGCAGGAGATTGCTACATGCCTGTTTGTTATCCATATCCCTAGTTCCAGTTAAGCACAGAACTTTCATCTTGATGCTCCCTGAGGGTACAACTACAGACTTGTGTAAGTCTATAAATCTGCTTTGTTGTAGTTTACAATTGGCTTGTCTACAACAGAGCGGCCCACCACTCATGTATTAGTCATCTGACCTCTCTGGTTTGGTGCCATCTTGAGGTACAAGGGATGCAGGGAGCTAACACCATGCCACTTGTTTTTGCTTTCTAAATCCATTTGGGTTCACTGTTTTTTTTTTTTACCAGCTGAAGCTATGGAGGTATGTGGCAAACCAAGCTCCAGTAACAGGTGCAGCAATAATATTTGTGGCCCTGTTAGCCACTGTGCTGCTGCTTTGGGAATGCTTGACTGCTTGACAGTTCTCTACCCAACCAAGAATCAAATGTACCTCAGAAATGAATATCTCAGCTGGTCCAAAACATCCTCTTTGTTTTGGATCTGGTATGGTTAATGACACCTTGAAGAGGTAGAGAAGGAACTACAATATAATAAAGAGATGAAACAAACACATTATTTTGCAATGAAGTAGCATAAATGAAATAATAAATGTTTATCATGGAAATAATTGGTGTATATGTTTAAGAAAGCAAAAACATTTAAGAAACTTAATATGTTACATCATGTTTTCCCCCAATATTTAAGGATATTTGTGTTTGAAATTCACATCTAAATGTTTAAGATAAACTTATGTATAAAATTAACACATTTTATTAATGATTTGTTAGTTGTGTAAGTAGTATTTAATGTTTACATTAAAAAAATTAAAGACTTAAAAATTATTGAATTGAAAATGGAAACATTTAAAATTGGTAGCAAGGGCTCTGTTTCTCATACAAAGAAGCCCGGGCATTATAGATCCCCACTACATAATTCTGTCCTCTCTATCCAGCATCACTGTGCTGGAGTGTACATACAATTCTTTGATTTGCCTGCACATGGAGTCTACTATGTCAACATTTATGCTGCCCATCATCCCCCTCATATTCTCACGTCTCCTCCTCCAGGCTTAGAGTCCATGACCCATCACCATACTCTCTCCATTGCAAATATGCATCATTTCCTTGGTCTCTTTCTACACAGACTAAAATCAAACACAGGTCCAAATTAACCCAATTTTTTGCCTAATCCATGGCTTACCACACCTAACTGACTAGTCATACTTTTAATTTATGACCAAAATTTCAAAAGCAGAACTTCAGCATTGCTCAGCAGTTCTAGAAAACTTATACTCTCTGACAACCACTTTATATTTTCTTATCTTCTTATAATCTCCAATATCTTCTCCTGCACTCCCCATTTCAGCTGATGACCTTGGTTTTTATTTCACTGGGAAAGTAGAAGCAATCAGAAAAAAACTGCTCATCTTCCCACCAGCAAATCTGGTACCTATTCATTTATGTAGCCATAAATTCTGCCTTCTTTCTATTGTTATGGATGACTACCACTTCCATTTATTTATTGGATTATATCCTCTCTTGCCTGTTCAAGGACTTTGTTTCTGAAATTATCTACTTTTCCTTTTAGAATTACCTAATGTTCTCTCTAGGAGTATAAAAATGCACTATTTTTTTCACAATGAAGAAAAACACCACCACCCTTATTTGCTCCAAATCCTCTTCCCAGCTAAATTTTTCTGGTTTGTTTCTTCAGCAAAACATATCATTAGAGTTTTCTCTACTAGCCATTTTTTTTTCTTATTAACATTTACTCTTTCCATTCATTGAATACAAATCACTTCACTAAAATGGTTCCTGTCAAGGTCTACTGGGCACTTTCAGGAAACTTTTTGCTCTTATGGGAGTGATTCTGGAAGCACCCCTATCTTCTCCACAATGTTGCCAGTAAGAAACTGCTGTAGCCAACTTGCCACATGTCTGAGGATATATATCCATTGAAAAGGAAAATTAGAAAAAGGAGAACTCAAGGGAAATGGCTCAGGTCACAGCTTACATCAGCCTGCACCCTGCTCTGCCTCTGTGCCTCATTCATTTTTCATTCAACAATATTTACTGAACACCTCCTATAGGCACTGCTCAAGGTGCTTAGACAGCTGTGAACAAAAGATGAAGTCTATATCATGAAGCTCACATGTCAGTGGAAAAGACAAATGATTTTGAAAAGTAATTTAAGAAATGTAACTGAGTCAAGGCCAGAAGAAATGAACCAAAATTAGGATGGTAAAAGCTAGAGTAACGTGCATGGGGGTTTCTTTGGCAGCAAACCTCGCCTCTCCTTATTATCCTCAATAGTGTCACTTTTCCATATCCGAAGTAGTGATTGATAATAAAGATGGGATTCGTTCTCATTCAGTCAGGAACATTCTTACTGCTAATGGAATTGACTTTGTTGAGCTGCAATGGCTATATTGCAGGGAGATGGATATCTGAATAACATCCTCTTCTAGGAATGCAGAAGACTTAGATGTTAAGTTTATTTATTTAATGTTAAACATTATGGAACAAAATATGAATATCCAGATATTTTTTACTCCTAAAGAAGCTTCTGTTCCCTGATGTTCTCATGAGGGTCTTCTGTTTTTAGAGGGTTGTTTTAGTGGTTGTGTACTTGTTTACTTCCTGACTGACAAAATAGGGAACCTGTGATAAATTATAATAAAATTCTATATCAGTGATTGTACTATTTGAAATAACCTCCTAATTTGGTCTAATTGCCACATTCTTGGTGGACTTAGATCCAATTTCCAAACAGCACCTGAAGCAGTCTTTCTAAAAGGCAAACGTGTCCACATGGCTATGTACATGCTTTTAGTGAACTCCCAATTTCCTGCACAAAACAATCTGAAACCACAATAAGAGATATTAATCCTTGACAACCTGGTTTGTACCTACTCTTTCAGCCTTTTAAAATCACGTCATTTATTAGTGTATTACACATCTATTTGGTACCTATTTTGTTCTAGGCACTAGACATACAACAATGAACAAAACTTAGATGGATCGAATACCTTATCAGATTGGTAAATTTGTAAGGAATGGGCATGCAAAGCCCAGTTCCTTCTCCTTCTATTCTTCAGCAAGTCAGCCTGTCTGCAGAGCCAAACCTCGTAAAATCTGACATGTGGTAAGATTACAAATCAAGTTTCTCTCTTTAGTGGTCTAGTGCTGCCATGATTAGGAGGTCAAATTCTGGGATTCACATTAGGAAAGCCCAGTATCCTATAGGTATAGGCAACCTACTGTAATAACCATTTTATCAGTAATAAAGGTGATATTTGATCTTACATTCCCTACTCCATGTCTGCCTTTTAAATAGTTCTCAATTCATGTGAAGAAGAGGGGTACCATTTACTGAATCTTTTAAAATTTCTAACACCAGCAATTTCTCTTATAAAAGCTCAGTACAGAGGCTATGACTACTCTGATTTAGATAGATTTAGGTATAAATACACTTGAAAGTATGAGAATTCCATCTATTTTTATCATTTTTGTATTTATTCTGAAATATTTGCATATGTATATCTGTTTGTCTATTACTGCCAAGTCTTTAAAAGTAATCCATAGTGGACTGTAGGTAAAATTAACATAGGTTGTAGAGCCCACAAAGTGCCTTAAGCTTACTATTTTGTTACTCTAATACTAAGTGTGAATATATTTCCTTCTACTTCTTTTTAATTATTTTGAACACCACTAGTCTCTAGGATTTATTTACATAGATGATTATACATTAAAATTAAGTCTGCAGTAAAAATCAGATTGAAAATTTTAATCTTCTAGGCAAAGAATGGAGTTGTTTGGCATCTCACACAAGTCAACAAAAAAATAGAAAAGCAGCTGTTTAATGAGGATTTGCTAATTTTTAAAATAATTAGGTGCCAAACTGCTACCTCCACACCAAAAAAAGCTCTGCTCTCAAAGAGGGCAACATATACCAATGTCTATGGGAGTTTCACAAGTATCAGCCCTTCCAGTTCGTCACAACCCAGTGGTTTCAATAATGAGAAAATCATGCTTGAGCAAAAAGAGTTATTTACAAATGCAAATCAGTCTCCAAACACCTTTTCTGAAGATAAATTTTACTACTTCTCTAAGAGAATTTATATTAGCCATTTGACTTATGTCCACTGATTATGTTCTAATACTTCCCTAAAAATACAAAATGTAAACTTCACTTGGCATAACTTGTGTTCAATTTTAATGACTTTTTTCTTTGTTCATCACACACACAAAATTTTTTATAGAATACTACATTAAACATAGACATTTTTATTCCATTGTAACATCAGTCATTATTGTATTTAATTATTTTTATCTGCTCTTATATCAAAAAGACAGTGGACACTTTCAAAAAAAAGTAAGTTTAGTAACTTTCCTGACTAGGCAGTCACTAAAGTGAATATACTTGACATTAATTTTAGAAACTCTATAATATATCTGTAATATGGGGTTATGAATTCATCATTTGGAAAGCCTAAATGATTAAACTAACTAGTCAACCAATCAAAACTATTCATTCTTTTTAATTGGGAGAATCTCTGGCTGAGTCCAAGTTAGTAATGACATTTTGATCCTTGAATTAACAATGAAGCCACATGTAGTCGTGAAAATACAGCTACCATTTATTGAGACTGTTAAATGCCAGGCATATATCAGATGCTCAGTATCTATTATCTTATATCATTTAATCCCTATAATAATACTGGGATAGATAGCATTGCAATTACACAGTTTTACAAGTGTGCAAACTGAGTCTCAGAGAGTTTAAGTTTAACTAAGATCACATACCTTGTAGGCAGCAGTGCTGGGATTTAAACTTAAGGATGTCTTCTTGAAAGGCTCTCCTTTGTCTCTACACTATGAAGTATTTCAGATGAGGATCCATTTATGCCAAATCATCATTTTTGAACTGGCTGGTCAGGTATGAGTCAGTGGTTTAGAGCACAGCCAACCATTCAGTCTCAGGGTGGATTTTAATATCTTTTCATTCATTAATATCATAAACTGAGTAGTTGGACTAATTTGTGAAAGACATCCCTTATGTGAATTTAAATTTGACATAAAAACATAAACTCAACTCAGGTTTCTAAAGATATCCTAAATACCTGAAACATTTATGACCATTTATCATTGAACTAAGCTGCTCAAACAAGCTGAACAGTTTGCTAATTTTATATAGATATAGTTTAAGATCCATGCTTTATGGATAAAGAGAAAAATGAAGTGACAAGACAAATGATCCATGCCCTCCCACCTAAAGATTCTTTCACATAGAATTTCTTGACATTAACGAGAAATAATATCAGAGAGTGATATCAGCGAGATTGTGTAATAGGAGGTCCCAGGCTTCACTCCCTCTCATAGAAGACTAAGTAGCAATTATCCACAGATAAAAAACCTGGTGAAACCTCAACATGTAAAAATCAACCTGAGTTACCTGTGTGTTCCACAGAAATGAATAAAAGCTTGCATTGAAAAGACATGAAAAATGATCTCACTTTGACCACATTACCATTCCTCCTCCTCCAAGTTGGCACAATGCCACACAGAAAGGGTTCTTCAGGAGCCATGGTTTCTACAGTGGGAAAAGAGAGCCAAGTAAATGGACATCTAGTTTCCCTAGCGTTCTGAGATGCCTACCAGGAAGTTCACTTTGTTTTCACTCATGGGAAATGGGGAACACACAGAAAAACTGCACAGCTAGACTTCCTGGGGTCAGGCAAGAAACAAAGCAAAGTGATGGAGCCACAGAGACCAATGTGTCAATTTTGGTGAAAACATAGTGTACCTGACAGCAGTGGTGCTCAATAAAAGGTACCAACAAACAGCATAGCTCATCCACAAAACCAAGCTGGTGACTCAAATAAGGTGAGAAGTGCTACATTGCTTGAATTCCTAGATGGCCAGACTCTAGAGGCAGCATTATACCCTACCCAAATTGTTACCCATGGAAGGAGAAAATTTCTCCAATGAATTTCCCAAAAAAGTAGTCTCCAGATATGCCACATCTGGAAGCATAATCAGTATTCCCCACAACCTCAAAGCACAACCCTAGACCCTGCCCAGGAAGGGAGGCAAACCTCAATTGTACATTTATACTGAGAATAGCAGTTGGTCCATCCATCCTTATTTACTTAACCTCAAGGCCCCCTGAATAATAATAATAATAATAAACCCCAAAGAAAGGGAGATCTATGAAATGACAGAAATAATGTTCAGAATAAATCAAGCTGAAGAAAGAATCAGTGAATTCAAAGGTAGAACATTTAAAACTAAGAGAAGAGGGAAAAAAAAGACAAAGAAGAAATGAAGGAAACCTATTGGAATTATGGAATACTATCAAGAGACCTAACACACATAAAGTTGGCATTCCAGAAAGAAAAGAAAGAGAATGAGGGCCAGAAAGCATATTTAAAGAATAATGACTAAAAGCATCCCTAATATGAGGAATGAAGTCATATTCAAGTACAGGAAGCAAAGAAGTCACCTGTGAAATTCAACCAAAAGAGGAGTTCAACAAGATATATAATAATCACACTACCAAAAATCATAGACAAAGAAAAATCCCAAAAGCAGCAAAAATTAAGAAATACATCACATACAAAGGCGTCCCAATACATCTATCAATGGATGTCTCAGCAGAAACCAGGACAGAGTGTGAAAATACATTCAAAGTATTGAAGGGGCAGGGGGAAACCTGTCAACCAAGAATAGTTTACCCAGCAAACTTATATTTGAGAAATACAAATATTTCCATACAAACAAAAGTGAAGAGAGATCATCACCACAAGGTCTGCCTTACAGGAATTGTGACAGAGTTCTTTAACCCTTTTCCCATTTGCCCTAAGAATACTCTTCAGTGGTGCTTGTGGCTACAGCATTTACCCTGAGATAACTTTGCCACAAAATATCTCACTTTTGTTATTATGCTCACATCACTCTAGCCTATCAACTTCAAAAACAAAAGAGGCAATTCTATTTATAGAATTCTGTTTTTAGTAGTGACATTTCATCTACAAAATGTAGTAATTTGCAATAGTTAAAAATGTCAAGTTATAGAAAATGTAGGATTCCTACATGTGATGTTAACATCGCTCTCAAACAGTTGTTGGCTGAAGGTTCATTTGATAAATCTGATTTTTCCTAAATTGTTGATTCTGATTATTTAGATGATTCTGATGTTAGTTCTGTTTATAAATAATTCTAAGAACAATTTTTATATTTTGTTTTCACATTGAAAATCAGCCAGATTTTCTTCAGCCTCAAAGAATATGTTTATGTAAAATTAAACAAGTGCTTGCAATGAGCTTCACTTTTTTGTCTAAATGGGAAAAAAGTTAAACTGAAATTAAAGGCTGCTAATTAACAGAATAAACTTACAATTATACAATGGTATAAGTGATACAGAGAAATATTAAGAATACTCTTAAACTGTAAAAGTGGTATGTAAAGTAATTTTATCTCTAGTTCAAGGGTGAAAACACATTAATGAAAACTATAGCTAAAATAAATTCTCAACAGACACATATTATAAAATTATGTAAATTTTATAATATAATTGTCACATAATTGTCAGATTCACCGAGGTTGAAATGAAGGCAAAAATGTTAAGGGCAGCCAGATAAAAAGGTCAGGTTACCCACAAGTAGAAGCCTATCAGATTAACAACATATCTCTCTGCAGAAACCCTACAAGCCAGATGTGAGTGGAGGCCAGTATTCAACATTCTTAAATGAAAGAATTTTCAACCCAGAATTTCATATCCAGCCAAACTAAGCTTCATAAGTGAAGGAGATATCAAATCCTTTATAGATAAGCAAATGCTGAGAGATTTTGTCACCAGCATGCCTGCCTTACAAGAGCTCCGGATGGAAGCACTAAACATGGAAAGGAGAAACCAGTACCAGCCACTGCAAAAACATACCTAATTGTAAAGACCATCAACACTATGAAGAAACTTCATTAAGCAATGTGCAATATAACCAGCTAGAATCATAAAGACAGGATCAAATTCACACATAACAATATTAACCTAAATGTAAATGGGATAAATGCCCCAATCAAAAGACACAGACTGGCAAATTGGATAGAGTCAAGACCCATTGGTGTACTGTATTCAGAAAACCTATCTCACATGCAAAGAAACACATAGGCTCAAAATAAAGGGATGGAGTAAGATTTACCAAGCGAATGGAAAACAAAAAGAAGCAGGAGTTGCAATCCTAGTCTCTGATAAAACAGATGGTTAACCAACAAAGATCAAAAGAGATTTTTTACATAATGGTAAAGGGATCAATGCAAGAAGAAGAGCTAATTATTCTAAATATATATGCACCGAATACAAGAGCACTGAAATTTATAAAGCAAATTCTTGGAGACCTACTAAGAGACTTAGACTCCCACACAATAACAGTGGGAGACTTTAACACTCCATTTTCAATATTAGACAGATCAATGAGACAGAAAGTTAACAAGGATATCCAGGACTTGAACTCAGCTCTGGACTAAGCAGACCTAATAGACATCTACAAAACTTTCCACCCCAAATCAACAGAATGTACATTATTCTCAGCACCACATCACACTTACTCTAAAATTGACCATATATTTGGAAGCAAAACACTCCTCAGCAAATGCAAAAGAATGGCAATCATAAGAGTCTCCCACAGTGCAATTAAATTAGACCTCAGGATTAAGAAACTCTCTCAAAACCACAAAACTACATGTAAAGCTAACAACCTGCTCCTGAATGAGTACTGTGCAAATACTGAAATGAAGGCAGAAAGAAATAAGTTCTTTGAAACCAATGAGAACAAAGACACAACAGAGCAGTATCTCTGGGACACAACCAAAGCAGTGTTTAGAGGGAAACTTATAGCACTAAATGCTCACAAAAGAAAGCAGGAAAGATCTAAATTTGAAACCCTAACATCACAATGAAAAGAACTAGAGAAGTAAGAGCAAACAAATTCAAAAGCTAGCAGAAGACAAGAAATATCTAAAATCAGAGCAGAACTGAAAAAGATAAGAGACACAAAAACCCCTTCAAAAAAATTAATAAATTCAGGAGCTGGTTTTATGAAAAGATCAACTAAATAGATAGACTGCTAGCCAGACTAATTAAGAAAAAAAGAGAGAAAAATCAAATAGACACAATAAAAAATAATAAAACAGATATCACCACTGATCCCACAGAAATGCAAACTACCATCAGAGAATATTGTAAATACCTCTACACAAATGAACTAGAATATCTAGAAGAAGTGAATAAATTCCTGGACATATACACCCTCCCAAGATGAAACCAGGAAGAAATCAAATTCTTGAATAGACCAATAACAAGTTCTGAAATTCAGGCAGTAATTAATAGCCTACCAACCAAAAAAAGCCCAGGACAAGATTCACAGCTGAACTCTACAAGAGGTACAAAGAAGAGCTGATACCATTTCTTCTGAAGCTGTTCCAAACAATGGAAAAAAGAGGGACTCCTCCCCAACTCATTTTATGAGGCCAGCATCATCCTGATATCAAAACCTGGCGGAGACACAACAAAAAAATAACATTTCAGGCCAATATCCCTGATGAACATTGATGTAAAAATCCTCAACAAAATACTGGCAAACCAAATCCAGCAGCATATCAAAAAGCTTATCCAACATGATAAAGTTGGCTCCATCCCCGGGATGCAAAGCTGGTTCAACGTACATTAATCAATCAACATAATCCATTACATAAACAGAACCAATGACAAAAACCACATGATTATCTCAGTAGATGCAGAGAAGGCCTTTGATAAAATTCGACACCTCTTCATGCTAAAAACACTCAAACTAGGTATTGATGGAACATATATCAAAATAATAAGAGCTATTTATGACAGACCCACAGCCAATATCATAATGAATGGGTAAAAGCTGGAAGTAGTCCCTTTGGAAACCGGCATAAGACAAGGATGCCCTCTCTTACCACTCCTATCCAACATAGTATTGGAAGTTCTGACCAGGGAAATCAAGCAAGAGAAAGAAATAAAATGTATTCTAATAGGAAGATAGGAAGTCAAATTGTCTCTGTTTGCAGATGACATGATTGTATATTTAGAAAACCCCAACAACATTTCAGCCCAAAATCTCTTTAAGCTGGTAAGCAACTTCAGCAAAGTCTCAAGATATAAAATCAATGTACAAAAATCACAAGCGTTCCTATACACCAATAATAGACAGAGAGCCAAATCATGAGTGAAGTCCCATTTTCAATTGCTGCAAAGAGAATAAAATACCTAGGAATACAATTTACAGGGGATATGAAGGACCTCTTCAGGGAGGACTACAAACCACTGCTCAAGAAAATAAAAGAGGACACAAATGGAAAAACATTCCATGCTCATGGTTAGGAAGAATAAATATTGTGAAAATGGTCTCAGTGCCCAAAGTAATTATTTGTAGATTCAATGCTATCCCCATGAAGCTACCATTGACTTCTTCACAGAATTAGAAAACAACAACAACAACAACAACAGCAACTTTATAGTTCAAATGGAGCCCAAAAAAAGCCCACATAGCCAAGACAATCCTAAGCAAAAAAAAAAAAAAAAAAAAAAAAAAAAAAAAAAAAAAAAAAAAAAAAAAAAAAAAAGCTGGAGGCATGATGCTACCTGACTTGCTACTATACTACACGGTTACAGTAACCAAAACATCATGGTGCTGGTATCAAAACAGATACAGAGACCAATGGAATAGAATAGAGGCTTCAGAAATAACACCACACATCTACAACCATCTGATCTTGACAAACTGTACAAAAACAAGCAATAGGGAAAGGATTCCCTATTTAAATAATGATGTTCGGAAAACTGGCTAGCCATATGCAGAAAACTGAAACTGGACCCCTTCCTTAAACCTTATACAAAAATTAACTCAAGATAGTTTAAAGACTTAAATGTACACCTAAAACCATAAAAACTCTAGAAGAAAACCTAAGCAATACCATTCATGACATAGAAATGGGCAAAGTCTTCATGACTAAAACACCAAAAACAATGGCAACAAAAGCCAAAATTGACAAATGGGATATAATTAAACTAAAGAGCTTCTACACAACAAAAGAAACTATCATCAGAGTGAACAGGCAACCTACAAAATGGGAGAGCATTTTTGCAATCTATCCATCTGACAAAGGGCTAATATCCAGGATCTACAAATAACATAAACAAATTTAAAAGAAAAAAACAACCCCATCAGAAAGTGGGCAAATGATATGAACACACATGTCTCAAAGGAAGACATTTATGCAGGCAATAAATGAAAAAATGCTCATCATTACTGGTCATTAGAGAAATGCAAATCAAAACCACAATGGAATACCGTCTCACGCCAGTTATACTGGAGATCATTAAAAAGAGGAAATAACAGATGCTGGAGAGGATGTGGAGAAATAGAAATGCTTTTACATTGGTGAGAGTGTAAATTAGTTCAACTATTGTGGAAGACAGTGTGGTGATTCCTCAACGATCTAGAAATGGAAATATCATTTGACCCAGCAATCCCATTACTGAGTATATACCCAAAGGATTATAAATCATTCTACTATAAAGATTCATGCACACATATGTTTGTTGCAGCACTTTGCTATTCACAATAGCAAAGACTTGGAAACAACCCAAATACCCATCAGTGATAGACTGGATAAAGAAAATGTGGCATATATACACCATGGAATACTATGCAGCCACAAAAAAGGATGAGTTCAAGAACAGGAAACCAAACACCACATGTTCTCCCTCATAAGTGGGAGTTGAATAATGAGAATACATGGACACAGGTTGGGAAACATCACACACTAGGGTCTGTGGAGGGGTGGGGGTTAGGGGGAGGGGTAGCATTAGGGGAAATACCTAATGTAGATGATGGGTTAATGAGTGCAGCAAACCGTCATAACACATGTATACCTATGTAACAAACCTGCACATTCTGAACATGCATCCCAGAACTTAAAGTATAATAAAAAAATTAAATAAATAAATAGAAATGAAGACCAGAGGCTTCCTTCTGTCTCACCTGTTTTGATTATCACAGGTAAACTTCTATTTAACAACTCAAGAATGGGAAAACTATAAATGCTATTGTTTAAAATCAATATAAAATTGTGAGGAAATAAATACACTCTCAAGACTATTTTAGTTCTGGAATTTTATACTTAAAAATATGTTTGCAATTTGATATTAGTGTCTGAACAAGCTTTTTTTGTTGCATGGATTAAATACATTTTCAAAATCTTCACATGATTCCACAAAAAAGAATTTTCAAATTAACTTAGATTTGAAAACAGAGTACAATTTGAAACTATAAACATATCTCAGATAAAAGAATCAAGTTAATTAAAAATTGTTATATATATATATATTTTAAAAATTTTACTTTATGTTCTGGGGTACATGTGCAAATCATGCAGGATTGTTAGATATACATACATCATGTAGAAATATATATCTTTAATGCTTTAATGACTCTGGGATATTAAAAAGGAATATCTTGGGGTAGTAACTAAATTCTTTGTCTTTTATTACATAAGTAGCACAGGGATTGATTTGTATTATAAGATATCCAAGCAATATAGAATATTCAGAAAAATGAGAATGCTCTCCTATACTTACTTGTCTTGCCAGGTTTTCTTCCTTTTCAAGTGTTAACTAATGGCCAATGTTTAGCTACCACTTACAAATAAGAACATGTGACATTTGGTTTTCTGTTTTTGCATTAGTTCACTTAGGATAATGACCTCCAGCTGCATCCATGTTGCTGCAAAGGATATGATTTCATTCCTTTTTATGGTTCTGTAGTATTCCATCATGTACATTTACCATATTTTCTTTATACAATCCACCATTGATGGGCTCCTGGTTTGATTCTATGTCTTTACTATTGTGAATAGTGCTGTGAAAAACAAACAAGTGCACGTCTCTTTTTGGTAGAATAATTTATTTTACTTCGGGCATATACCCAATAATGGGATTGCTGGGTTGAATGGTAGTTCTATTTTTAGTTCTCTGTGAAATCTCCAAACTGCTTAGCCAGTCTTTTAATCAGATTATTTGTTTTCTTTCTATAGAGTTGTTTGTGTTTCTTATATAGATTGGATATGAATTCCTTGCCAGACGTGTTGCTTGCAAAAATTTTCTCCCAATTCATATGTTGTCTTTCACTCTGTTGTTTCCTTTGCTGTGTAGAAGCATTTTATTTTGATGCAATCATATTTATTTATTTTTGCTTTTGCTGCCTGAGCTTTTAGAATCAAATCTAAAAATAATAATTGTACGGACCAATGTCATATAGTTTTTTCCAGGTTTTCTTCTAGTAATTTTACAGTATTAGGTTTTATGTTTAAGTCTCTAATCAATTTTGAGTTGATTTTGTAAATGGTGTAAGGGTCCAATTACATTCTTTTGCATATCAATGTACAGTTTTCCAAACACTATTAGTAAATAAACTGTCATCTTCCTATTGTATATTCTGGGTAACTTTGTTGAAAGCAAATTGACCACAGTTGCATGTATTCATTTTTGGGATCTGTGTTCTGTTTCTTTGATCACTACTTTTTTTTTTTAATGACAGTACCATGCTGTTTTAATTACTGTCACCTTGTAGTATAGTTTGGAATTAGGCTTGTCTTGGCTATTTGAAGATTTTTGTAGCTGAATATGAATTTTAGAATTATTTTGCCTATGTTGGTGCAAAATGACATTGGGATTTTGATAGGGATTGCATTGAATCTGTAGTATGGGTACACTTTGGGTAGTATGACTATTTTAACAATATTAATTCCTCCAATCAATGAACACAAGATATCTTTCTGGTTATCTCTGTCTTTAATTTCCTTAGTTAATGTTTTGTAGTTTTTAGTATATAGGCTTTTCACCCCTTTAGTTAAGTTTATTTCTAAGTTTTATTTTTTATAGTTATTGTAAATCAAATTTTCTCTTGATTTTTTTGGTTAAGTTTGTTGATAGAGTGGAGAAATACTATTTTTTGCATGTTGATTTTGTATCCTGCAACTTTACTGAATTTGCTTATTAGTTCTAACCATTATTTGGTGGGCTCTTTAGGGTTTTCTATATGTAAGCTCATGTTGTCAGGAAACAGTGACAATTTTTTTTAAACCTTTCCTGTTTGGAAGACTTATATTTTTCTCTTGCCTTATTGCTCTAGCAAGAGGTTTCAATACTATGTTGTATAGAAGTTGTGAGGGTAGGCGACCTTGTCTTGCTCTGGATCTTAGAGAAAAGAATTTCAATTTTTCACCAATGAGCATGTTAGCCACAGGTTTATTATATATACACTTTTGGGTTGGAATACATCCTTTATATACCTAATTTGCTGAGTACTTTTATCATGAAAGAATGTTGAATTTTCTCAAAGCTTTTCCTGCATCGAATGAGATGATTATATTATTTTGTACTTCATCCTTTTAATATGATGCATCACATTTATTGATTTGTAAACATTGAACCATCTTTGACTTCAAGGGATAAATCTCCCTGATTATGGTGAGTGACCCTTTTAAAGTGTTGTTAAAGTCAGTTTGCTAGTATCCTGTTGAGTATTTTTGCATGTATGCATATCAAGGATATTTGCTATAGCTTTCTTTTCTTGTGGCATTTTTGTCTGGCTTTGGTATCAGAGTAATGCTGGCTTCATGAAAAGAGTTTGGAGATATTCCACCATTTTCCGTTTTTTTGAAAAAGATTTTGGAGGACTGGTTCTTTAAACGTTTCATAGAATTCAGTGGTTATCCATCAGATCCTGTACTTTTCTTTGACAGGAAACATTTATTTATTTATTTATTTACTTACTTACTTAATTACTTACTGACTTACTTAGTCACTTGTTATTGCTCTGTT
The DNA here is from genome assembly GCA_004027715.1 of Plecturocebus donacophilus. Taxonomy (NCBI): domain Eukaryota; kingdom Metazoa; phylum Chordata; class Mammalia; order Primates; family Pitheciidae; genus Plecturocebus; species Plecturocebus donacophilus. The sequence continues at coordinate 39,759 of PVKP010020953.1, forward strand.
GAGATTTTCTTTTTCTTAATGGTTTAGCCTAGACAGGTTGTACATTTCCAGGTATTTATGCAGTTCTCCTAGGTTATCCAATTTGGGGGCATATAACTGTCCATAAAAACCTCTTATAATTCTTTGCATTTCTGTAGTGTCAGTTATGTCTCCACTTTCATTTCTGTCTTTGAGTCTTTTTTTTTTCCTTGGTTAGTCTAGCTAAATGTTGTCAATTTTGTTTACCTTTCCACAAACCAACTCTTAATTTCATTGCTCTTTTGTACGATTTTTCTTTTTTTTTTTAATAAAAAGAATGAAAGAGAGAAAGAAAGAAGAAGAGATTTTAGAAAAAGAGAGAAAAGGAGAAAGAAATAAACAGCAAAAGAAAGAAAAAAAGAAAAAGAAAGAGGAAGAGGTTTTAGAAAAAGAGAGAAAAGGAGAAAGAAAGAAATAGCAAAAGAAAGAAAAAAGAATGAAAGAGGAAGAGATTATAGAAAAAGAGAGAAAAGGAGAAAGGAACAGCAAAAGAAAGAAAAAAAAAGAATGAAAGAGAGAAAGAAAGAAGAAGAGAAAGAGGGAGAGAGAATCGGATTCTTGTTTTATTGCCCAGGCTAGAATACAGTCTAAAAATGGGTATTAAAAACCTCTTTTATGCCAATAATTGTGTTTAACAATGGAGACAGGAAGGAATAGGGGATG